>CAUYRH010170744.1:0-12973 GCA_963574655.1 Perodicticus potto | reverse complement strand
AGTGATTAAGAAAATGCTATGAGGGCTATCTCTCACAGTACGATCAAAATGTTTCTGATTGTATATGAAGCACATTCTGCCCTATGATTGCACCAATGTACACAATTATGATTTAATAAAATTATTTAAAAAAAAAACCAGCAACTCCATAAAAAACCTGAGTAATAACACCATCTATCACCTTATTTTTAGATCTGTTTTATAATTTAAAGTGACACCATTTCTCCTGACCCTATGTGTTGGCAAAGTCAAAGTCTGGGTGACATGATAATTTTTATTTTACAACTGAGGACACCAAAGTCCAAAGACAGGAAAGGACTGCCCTGAGATCACGCAGAGGGGCAGGGCGCCCTTCTCCCTCCACAATGAGTGCTTAACTCACTGTAGGGATTTAATAATCCTTGTCTTGTTCACTAAAAATCTATTTGCTGACCAAAGAAAATAGTAAAACAACTGAAAGACCTTAAAATAGTTTTGCTTCCTGCCACAATATCTAAATAATCCTTAAATAAACTTTTATACTTGACTATTTACCAATCCCCGTTTTTACACTCCCAAAATGGCATTAAAAATATCATCTCTTTCGCACCCTTCAAATATAAACTCTACACTAACACCAAATCTCACATCTAACCAATAAAGCTCTTTCTGCACAAATGATCTCTGATCATAAATTTGTAAATCTTTTCCAAAGAACAAATCCTGGCTTAATATAGCCAATGGACCACTGAAAATAGAATTTCTATAGACACAGTAATGAAAGAAGTGTCTTTTGGTTTTAAAAAAATGTTAAATGGCAAGGAAAATTGGGGACACCCTACAGATCCACCTAAATAGAGAACTCTGATCCCAATCACAAATACTATACTATTCTGATCAAATCCCAGTTGTTGTTTTTTAAAGTGACACCCACTGAATCAAAAGCACTCAAAACAAGAGAGGAGGGGAAACTCATGAATTAAAACCACACAGGCATGCTTTAAACTGCATGCGAATGAAATTATTTTCTTTTCTAATGTTTGGCTTTCACTTCCCCTTTGTCCATGAAGTCTGAAGGCATTTTCCAATGTCTTCTTTCCCTGGAGACAGGAGGACAGTTCAGTGTTACTATTCTAAGTAGTCACTGAATTCTATTCAATATGGTATCTCAAAGATACAATCTTTTCAGCCAAAAGAGAGCAACACAGAACAAGTTTTCATCCAGTATGAATGAGGGAGGGGCTGCTCTGAAAAATTACATTCTAAAAGTACACCATGAGGGCTAACCATTGTTTATCTTTTGCTTCCAACTGGATTGCAGAGAAAAGCTTTGTGGGGGTCAACTGAGAAACATACACTAAAACACTCTTGGAATGCTCAGTGACAAGGGCAGGTTAACAACCTTGACAATTCACACAGGCCAAATATCTTGTTAAGTACGCTTGCTGCTTCCATCCTGCTCTCTGGATGCTGCCTTCTGCAAAAGCAGCACAGGTGAGCAGATTCTCCAGACTAAGATTAATTCATCTGCTTTAAAGCTTTGCCAAGAGTAAGGAAGGAGAGAAGAGAAACCTTCAGTATGTATACTCCTGAGGACTCAAATTGTCAATTACACTCTGTAGCTCTCAACCTCTCCACAATCAACACCTCGGTTTATCAGTGTCCTGATAAAGCTCTCCTTTCTGTGGCTCAGCCTAACTGGCAGGTGTCACCATAAAAGTGTCCTTTAGGACAAAAAGGCAGCTGAACCTGCCAAAGGTCTGTCGTGGTAAACAAACATGTGAAAGAGGCTGTTGCCTGGCTTGTGAGCAAACACATGTGCAACCCAGACAATGTATGCGGCAGGCCTGGCGGGATTGGATTCTTTGGAGCAGAGGTGATGTGCTGGTCTAAGTGCAACACTAAGCCAGGACTGCAGACCTGTAACTCAGAGTGGGAGGTAGACTAGCACCATGTTGGGCTCCTTATGCATCTCTTTATAGTAATGAATTCTTTGAGATCTCTGGGGCACATTTAATCGGGAGTGGTAGAGTCCCTTCATAAAACTTGCAAGAGCTAATGCCAACTTTTACCAGAACTGCCTTCTTGTTACACAGATGCTGGAGTTGAAGACTTTGACATCATTGTAAATTCTTATCAAAGAAAGGAGAATGAATGCACATAATAGGACTATATTCCAGTTAAGAACGCTTACTCTGGCAAAAGGCTGCCTGGGTTTAAATCTTATGTCTTCCACTCACTAATTTTGATCCTTGTTAAGTCACAACTTGGTTTCCTCATCTATAAATAATATTAAAACTAGATGAGGTTTATAAAACAATCATCACAAATGCTGTATACATGATAAACACAATGCCTGGTACATTGAAACACTAAATGAACACGAGCGATTATGACGACGAAACAATACAATTATATGACAAGAGCTATTTCCCAGCAACAGGTTGTATAAACTCATCCAGTAACCAGGATGGCGGGGCAAACGGTCCTCATCAAACCTTGTAAGACTTGCTCTTTGGTAGCTGCAGTCAATAGTTTTGAGGTCTGAAGCTATTTGATAGTCTAACTCTTTAGCCCAGGACAGTGTTCACCAAATGTGCTTAATAAGAACCATCTAGAATACTTGTTAAAAATATAAATTCATTGTTCCCACCGCATCCCGCCCCACGCTCTATCAAAGTCTCTTCAGAAAGGGTCCCCAAATGTATTTTAACACTCCTTCACTCCTTCTCTCTTTCTCTTTCTTTCTTTCCCTTTCTACCTCTCAATATCTCTCTCTCTTTCTCTCTCTCTCTTTCTCCCTCTCTCCCTCTCTCTCCCCCCCCCCTACACACACACACACCACCAAGAAGAGCTTTATTAGGTAAGTTTGGGAAATACTACACAGTTTGGCCTAGAACATGTGAACTCACTTGAACTCTTAATCAATTGCCCGGCCTAAATTTGGCCACAATTTTTGCCTCAAAAATTCCCAAGACCATTTGCAGTCATATTTAACACTAGAGTTAAATTGGTTCTTCTGTTCAACACATTTACAATCACACCAGTTTACAGAACAGACACCTCAGGAGTACATATGTACTTCTGAAAATCCTCCCTCAGCACTTGTAAAATAAATCTCGATTCTGAAAATAAATAATTATATGCATCTCTTAAACATGTGTCTCTTGAAATCTGAATACTCCAGCAAAGGCAAAACTATTTATACTCTTCTATTTTACATTTAATATGTAAATAAACAAGTAGATTCTATTACCTGACCACAATTACAGATCAAAGATACATGAAAAATAAGCAAAAATTACTTTGAAGGTTATTTTGTTGTTGTTGTTGTTTTCTCCTCAGCAGCCACATAATTTTAACTAACAATGGAAAATGATTGTTGGAAAGAGAGAATCAATCAAAACCCGAGGAAGCCCAAAAAAGACATACAAGCAACATGAAAGAACTGAAAGTACAAAAGAATACCCTATTCTGGTAAAATTTCTGCTAGAGTTTGTCATTAATGAGGTTAAAGAGAATAAAGACATGTACTCAAATAATGTCTCTTGTTCCATTTATTCAGTCCTGATCCTGACTCCACCTAAATTTTTAAAAAAATTTTTGAAGCTTCTTCTCAAAGATTTGAAGAAATTTCCTCTCTGTAGAAAGTCTGAGACAGTCTTAGAATATGTTTTGTTGAATATATATTTATAGTTGTCCAGGCTATTCAGAAACAACTTGATGTCACAAACACCTGTCACAACTCAGTGATTTTTACAAAATCTAACATTTGATAGAACACAGCTAAACTTGTTAACAGAACTCACCAAAATACTAGTGGGTACACGGCAAAATAGTACTTTTAAAATCTCCAGTAAACCAGCTCAGTGCCTGTGGCTCAAGCGGCTAAGGCACCAGCCATATACACCGGAGACGGCGGGTTCGAATCCAGCCTGGGCCTGCCAAACAACGACGGTTGCAACCAAAAAACAGCTGGGCGTTGTGGTGGGTGCCTGTAGTCCCAGCTACTTGGGAGGTGGTGGAGGCAGAAGAATCACATGAGCCCAGGAGTTTGAGGTTGCTGTGAGCTGTGATGCCATGGCATTCTACCTAGGGTGATAGCTTGAGACTCTGTCTCAAAAAAAAATAAAAAATAAAAAATAAAAAATAAATCTCTGGTAAACCTGGCCTGACCTAATTCACTGACCATCTCTTTTCTAGTATCACCACTTTTTAAAATGCAATATAAACCTACCAAACATACAATTCAAACAGCAAAGTCTAAGGCTATTTTCTAGTTCTACTTATTTGTCTAACTCTCCATTTTAGTATACTCAGGAGTGGTATAATATCTTACTTATTTAAAAGTGAAGACAGAGTCAAATTATTTTTGAAAAAATGTTTCAATAAAAGATAACACAGGCTCGGCGCCTGTGGCTCAACGGGCTAAGGCGCCAGCCACATACACCTGAGCTGGCGGGTTCAAATCCAGCCCGGGCCGCCAAACAACAATGACGGCTGCAACCAAAAAATGGCCGGGCATTGTGGCGGGCGCCTGTAGTCCTAGCTACTTGGGAGGCAGAGGCAAGAGACTCACTTGAGCCCAGGAATTGGAGGTTTCTGTGAGCTGCGATGCCACAGCACTCTCTCCAAGGTGACAGCTTGAGACTCTGTCTCAAAAAAAAAAAAAAAAATAACACAAAACTTGTTACCCTCTAGTTTTCCTTTTTTGTGTGACTAGCTAAACAATGCAATTACTTTGCGACAATAATTTTCAAAAAAATCAAAAGCAGAATCCCTTTTTGTTGCTCTGGATATTTTTCAAGCACATATTAAGTATCTATGGCTATTTGGTGAACACAACTTAAAGAAGATAGGTGTTATTTTCTTGGATAGGCTTCCATAATCAATTCTTTCAAAGTTCTTATATAACTCAATGTTATATTTTTATAGTAACATCTCAATTAACCTGAGCTGACAATTAATTTAACAGTTTGACTCTCTGGCATAGCCAAGGACTGCAAAGCAAATAAACAACGTCACTGACCAGAAACAGAGATGCCCAGACAATAAATACACTGAGTTTTAGGTATTTGACTCAAAGTAGTCTCCTGGCCTCAGATTAAAATCCTTATATTGTGGTATTTTGGATATCATTTTTTTAAGCACTCAAAGCACTATAAGCAGCAAAAAAGTGTGTGTGATTTAATGGTGCATTTTGAATAAAATCCAGAGACAAAAAGCAGAGGCCACAAAACTAAGACAAAAGAAACCAGCCTGGAAAACACTTAGATTAGTGTTTTCAAACACTAATCACTTAGATCAGCAATCCTTAAGAAAGGAGAGTTTTTAAAAATTGTCAGTAAGGACTGAGCAATCATAAATTATGTTCAATACAGTCTATTTCTGTAAGGCAAGAAAATATGCTTTTTTAAAGCTACCTATCATGATTAAAATTAAAATGTTTTAATGGTCAGAAGGTAAAACTTAGTTATCAAAAAATTCTCTTAATTTGAATAATCCATTATTCAGATATGCAAGTAGATGAGGAACAACACAATTTAGTTTTTTGAAGCATTTACACATCTTTTCAAAATATAGATCAACCAGCATCAAGTAATGAAAAAGGCCACTGATCAGGAGAAAGAACAGTTTAACAACAACCAGCAAAGAAAGGGTTAGAAAAAAAAGAATGCTCTATTCATTTCAGAAAATAAATGGGAGTGGAAATGTAGGGGGAGAGAATGAAATTGGGGAAAGGGCAAAGAAGCGGGAGAGGGAGGGAGAGAAAGGTTAACGTCCAGGAATTCAATTATTAAAATAGAAGACTTTCTAACCAATTTGGGTTAACTTTTTATAACTCATTGTTTTGAGATAAACTGCATTTTATAATAGAAAACTGGCGGTAACCAATTAGGAAAAAAAGTGTCAAACGAAATCTATTTTCACTTATTTGCCTATGTATCATTCCATATTTTAAGTCATTAAGAAATGAATTTAGATCACAATAAAGTTCAAAAAAAAAAAGAAATGAATTTAGATAACAAGTATCATTACAAATGATTAGAAGACTCAAAAATTTTACAAAGATATTTTAAAATTTCGCCAGAGTATAACTGAAACAGAACTTTCCTTATGTATTTAAGTAATTTATAAATATATTTCCACTATTTCTAGAAAGTTAAAACACTATTGAAAGAACATGGAGAAGTGACTTATCTCTTGGCTCCATGGGAACTAAACACCTTAACTCTACCCCAGATAAAATCATCATGGTAATACTGGATAATAAAACGACTTGGTAAGGGGGACTTCAAAATTATACTTGACAACTTCACAATAAAACTATCAAAACGGCTACTAACGGCAGCGAGGAATATCAGTCAGGGAAGACTAGATAAGAGTTTCTAAAAAACAGGTGCCACACAAACTACCAAGAAGTCATTCATCGAGATAAAAGTAAGAAACTAAAAAATGACTTAATCATTTAAAAGCTTCCAAGATTAAAGGGAAAACTGATCTAAAAAATAAAGTCTATAAATTTTTTTAAAGTTACCAAGGTAAAAAAAAAATTCTTTCTTCCTCAATGAACTGTAGGCAAGATATAGCAAGAACTTGGATCAAACTGAAATTGGAGAGCATAAATATGGAGAATGGAAAACCACGGATGTCCCCAACAGTGCCAATCTTCTGATTTACGAGTTTCAGGCCAGGGCTGAGAGTCCAGAGGAAGGGGAAGGCAGCAGCAAGAACAGGTTCCCCTCCTAACTGGCCCTCCTGCTTCCAGAACCCCTGGGCCCCAGCCAGCAATCTGTCTCCCACACTCAATAAAACTGTTTTAACAAAACTGGTATCTGATCACGTTAGTCCACCATATTACAACAGTAACAAGTCACATTGGTCAACCTTAATTTGTATCGGATATTTTATCATACCCTCCCCTCAGTCAAAAATTAAGTGTGCTGGGGTGGCGCCTGTGGCTCAAAGGAATAGGATGCCCCATATACCAGAGGTGGTGGGTTCAAACACGACCCCAGTCAAAAACTGCCAAAAGAAAAAAAAAATTAAGTGTGCTTTTAACAGATGCACAGTTGACCCTTGAACAATATGAGATTTAAGGGTACTAACCCCCATGCTGAAAGTCCACATTTAACTTTTAACTTCCTCAAAACTTAAGGACTAATAGCCAACACTGACTAGAAGCCTTACCAATAATATAAAATCAACACATACTTTGTATGTTATATACATTATATATTGTAGTCTTACAAGGAAGTAAGCTACAGAAAAGAAAATGTTATCAAGAACATCACGCCCCAGGTGTGGTGGCTCATACCTGTAATCCTAACACTCTGGGAGGCCGAAGCAGGTGGATCCCTCTAAGCTCAGGAATTCCAAGACCAGCCTGAGCAAGAGCAAGACCCCTTCTCTACTAGAAACAGAAAAAATAGTCGGTGTTGTGGTGGGCACCTGTAGTCCCAGCTACTTGGAAGACTGAGCTAAGAGGACAACTTGAGCCCAAGAGCGTAAGATTGCTGTGAGTTTGACAACATAGTATTCAATCCCAGGGCAACAGATGGAGGCTCTGTCTCAAGAAGGAAAAGAAAATCATAAGGAAGAGTGAAAATATTCACTATTCACTGTGTAAATGGATCATCCTCAAAGTCTTTGTCTTCATCATCTTCATGCTAAATGGGCTGAGGAGGAGAAGAAGAAGAGAGGTTGGTCTTGTTGTCTCATGTGGTGGCAGAGGCTAAAGAAAACCCACATGTAAGTGGGCTCACAGCTCAATGTCGTTCCTGGGTCAATTATATATTTATTTATAAATTACATGTATATAATCTATTGTACTAAGATATTATGTATTAACATACAAAAAATAGAAATGTATAAAGGATGAGATAAAAAATAAGCACAAATAGAAGCTCTATTATTTTCTTCCTACATCCCAAACAGCAAGCCACCATTTTAGAGATTACTGTTAAACTCTCAGATAAACTTCAAACTTCAAGTTCAGGCCTTTGCTGGACACCAAAATCTCATCATTTCCAGTTCTGCTATGATCTCAACTTGCCTAACTATTTCAGTTGCTCATCAGAGGATGATGGCTTTTCCAGTCTCAGTAACATTTCAGAAGTTTCTGCCCTCTGTTTAGAATAACAAGTGAATCCCCACCTGCCCCAGGCTACAGTCAACATTCACAACACAGGCTGAGGGGAATCCTGACTAGGGAAAAATGAGCAACTGTCTGTCCGCTTTTCATCTTCTATCTACTACTAGTACATGGCAGAGTGTTACCTTCCTCCCACTTCCAGCTTGGCTTGAAGTTTCCAAGGATGCTACAGCTACTTCACGCAGCTGGGGTCCGGGCACCAGAGCTGCTGAACTCCTGGCCCAGTGCAAGTGATGGAGAATGGCCAGGCCCTCATCTCCCCAGGGGAGGCTGAGACAAAGAGAAAGCAGCAGAGCCAGCTGTTGGGCACAGGAAAGTGTGACCCCAAAGATTAGGAGGCACACATTTGGATCCGGTGCAACCCTCCTCTTTTGTCATTCAGATTAAACACACGGATTGGATGATACATATCGAAATTTAGATAAAAGAGATGAAAAATATAACTTTGAAACAATGCCTCAAAAAGAAATACTAAGCCTGGAAACATCAGGGTGCTGGCCACATGTACCAGGGCTGGTGGGTTCGAATCCAGCCAGAGCCTACTAAACAAACCAACCAAAAAAAGGCTGGGTGTTGTGGCAGGCACCTGCAGTCCCAGCTACAAGGGAGGCTGAGGCAAGAGAATCACTTGAGCCCAATAATTTGAGGTTGCTGTGAGCTCTGACACCATAGCACTCTACTGAAGGCAACATAGTAAGACACTGTCTTAAAAAAAAAAAAAAAGAAAGAAAGAAAGAAAGAAATTTAGTGTTTAAAATTAATCCGACAGGTTCAGATACCTTTACAACTTACTACCAAACTTCCAATGAATGTAACATTCTAATCTTATACAAGTTCTTAAAAAAAATAATTAAGTTGCATTCCCCATCTCATTCCTTTAGGTTAGTATACTTTGATTCCTAAGTCTCTCACAGACAGTGAGAAATTGTCTTATTGAGAAAGCAAATGGAGGCTCGGTGCCTGTAGCTCAGCGGCTAGGGCACTGGCCATATACACTGGAGCTGGCAGATTCGAACCCAGCCTGGGCCTGCCAAACAGCAATGACAACTACCACAAAAAAATTGCCAGGCATTGTGGCAGGCGCTTGTAGTCCCAGCTACTTGGGAGGCTGAGGAAAGAGAATCGCTTAAGCCCAAGAGTCTGAGGCTGTTGTGAGCTGTGACACCATGGCACTCTACCAAAGGTGACAGGGTGAGACTTTGTCTCAAAAAAATAAGGAAAGAAAGAAAAGAAAAGAAAAAGTGAAAGGTAGTTATAATAATCCACTTCCGAAATGGCAGCAAGAGGAGCTGCCCAGACATACTATCTACTCAAAACTGTAACATATAAAAATTTAAATAAAAACTTTAAAGTCTCTGGAAATCGTTCTTCATTTAGGAACATAAAGCAAATCAACAAACATTCACCTGGCTGGGTGTGGTGGCTCAGGCCTGTAATCCTAGCACTGTGAGAGGCTAAGGCAGAGCTCACAAGTTCGAGAGAGAACCCATCTCTAAAAATAGCCAGGCATTGTGGTGGGTGCCTACAGTCCCAGGTACCAGGGAGGCTGAGACCAGAGGATCTCTTGAACCCAAGAGTTTGAGGCTGCCGTGAGCTATGACACCATCACAGCACTCCCCAGGGGCACAGAATGAAAATCTGTCTCAAAAAAGCATTCATTCAAAGAAACATATCAAATCTTGAGGGAAACTTCACTCCCAGTGGATGTGGCAAAGGAAACATGAATCTCTCTTTCCTTAGCTCCCAAACAGGGGATAACATCTCTCACCAAGAGGGATAGGCCACCAGCATTTCTCATCCCCTAAGCTCTGAGTTGCAACAGCTAAATTCCTGGTAAGTGTGGCCAAGAGAGTAAAGGCTCTACACCCTGAACGGCAACAAACAACTCCAGGGCCCCAAAGGCACTCACTGTAGCCCACTAACAGTGCAGTTTCCACACCCGGAGAGGTAACTTGAGAAGAGCAAAAGCTACCACCTCAGCCCAGCACCCTGCTCAAAACACGGTAGTGTCACTCCAAGAGAAGCAGGCTACACACTCCCCAGATCTATGGCTCCAGATCAGTGACTCAGAGATTTTTGCCTAGGGGTAGAGGCAGTCTGTAAGAACAGAGAACTTCAAAACTCACCGAACTTTAACTGAACAGCAGAGTGCAGGGGAAATTCAAGCTTAAAGCATTCCATAAACAATGGAAGTTTTGGTATTAAGTAGTTAAGAGAATGCTAGTTACTCTGCGAGAAACATAAACTACACGGTCATTTGATAGTTTATCAAAGAGAACTAGAGAAAAGAGAAGAAGAGTCCTCCTAAGGTCAGAATAAACCTCAAACACTGACCTCACATTAGTTTTTGGCCACAGTGCACCTGCACTGTGGCCAAAAAATAATTAAATCAGGCTGTAAAGCAAATTATGCCCTAGTGGAGTGTCACCATAATAGAGAAATCAGCCATCAATTAGTGGAACACGACAACAGAGGCAGACAACTTAACAAAGATACAATGGAAAGAGACAAACAAAGAGAACTCCGATGAAACTACTATGGTCTCAGGATAGCTGTGCACCTACCCAAGGCTGCACTCTCTGAAGAGCGACATCAAAAATTTCACAGGGCGTGAGAAAACTACTTGATTAAAATAATCCAGCAGAGTCACTAAATAAACAAGTAAATAACAAAAACAAATGTCAGAGAATGTAAGGAATCAGATCCAAAAATTGTTACGATATAAAATCTAAAATGTCCAGCTCTCAACTAAAAATTACAATACATACAAAGAAACAGGAATGTGTAAGTCACACAGAAAGTACCTGTGAGAGGACCCTAATGTCAGATTTAAGAAAAAAAGCTTTCAAAGTAGCCATTATAATTATGCTCAAAGAGCTAATGTAAACTATACTTACAGAATAAAAGATGGTATGATAATAACATCTCATCAAATAGCGAATGTCAACAAAGATAAATAATTTTTAAACTGAAAATTCTGGAGATTATAAAGTAGAAAAAATGATATGAAAAACTGAATAGGGGTTTAACTGTACTTTTTAAACCAACAGAAAAAGAAACAAATAAAATAGATAGATCAATAAAGAGTATATAACTTGAGGAAAGATTTTAAATAATTATGAAAAATAAACAGAGCCTCAGAGAAATGTGGGACACCATTAAACACTTCTGTATAATGGGACTACCAAAAAGAGGAAAGAAAAACAATGGAGCAAAAGAAGTATTTTTTGAAAAAATAAGAACAGAAAACTTCTCCAATTTGATAGAAAATTAATTAAAAACAATAATCCAGAAAGTTCAACCAACTCCAGGTAGAATAAACACAAAAATCCACCTCCAGATGAGTAACAGTAAAAATACTGAATGACAAAAATAATATTTGAAAGTAAAAAAACAAGAATGACTCTTGACATACAAAGAAACTGCATTAAGATGAACAGTTAACTTCTCATCGAAAACAACTGAGGCCAGAAGGCACTGGAAAGATAACACTCAAGGTAATAAAAGGGGAGAAAAAACTGTCAACCATGAATCTTATCTTCATTAAAACTACCTTCCAAAAATGGGCAGCGCCTGAGGCTCAGTGGGTAGGGCCCAGGCCCCATATACCAAGGGTGGTAGGTTCAAAGCCAGCCCCAGCCGAACTGCAACAACAACAGAAAAAAATAGCCAGGCATTGTGGCAGGCACCTGTAGTCCCAGCTACTTGGGAGGCTGAGGCAAGAGAATCTCTTAAGCCCAAGAGTTGGACGTTGCTGTGAGCTGTTAACGCCATGGCACTCTACCAATGGTGATAAAGCGAGACTCTGTCTCTAAAAAGGAAAATAAAAAACTACCTTTCAAAAATGAAAGTGAAAACACAGGTATAAATATTTATTGCCTTTAATTATGTAATGGTTTGTAAAATGATATGAAAGGATAAACAGAAGAAAAAATAGATAAAATGGACATGATAAAAGCTAAAAATATTTCTACTTCCAAAGACACCACCAAGAAAGTGACAAAACAACTCAGAATGGAGGAAAATGTTTGCACATAAGGTACCTAGGAACAACCTTAACAAAATATGTGCTACATCTCTATGAAGAACATTTCATAACTTAAATAAAATGCTATGAAAATACTTAAAATAAGTAGTGAAATATGCCGTATCTCTTAGTAAAAAGACTTAATATCACAAAGATGACCATTTTCCCCAAATTCATATTTAAATTCACTGGAATTTCAATTTAAAAATCTTGAGAAACTAATTTTAAATTTGTACAGAGGCAAAAAGGAGAAACAGGCAAAATTTTTCTAAAGATGGAACAAAATGATGGGACTTACTTGACCAGGTACCAAGACTCAATAAATCTTTAATATTAAATTAAGGCAATGGAGTGTTACCACAAAAATTAAAGAAAAACAGAGCAATGGAACAAAATTTAAAAGCTCAGTAACAGACCTCATACAGAGAGACAGAGAGAGAAATCTGATTTACACATATGAGCTGACTTGGTGTCTCCTTCACTTTACACTTAGGACTAAATGTGGAACCCCCATTTCCTATACCTAAGTCTATTTCTTGTGAATTTCCTAGGCCTCAATTCCATGAATGAACTGTATCCATCCATTGATACACTCATTCACCCTGCCCCCGGCAGAAGGGACTATATTCATTCGTTTCCTGGCCAAGGAACCCATACACCTATATATACCCTGAGACTAAAAGGCCTAAAAGAGGAGATGGGGAAAGACTGTGAGAGAAACGGAGAGAGCTTCTCTCTCCCCACTTGAATTCTCTCCCTCTACCAGGAGCTTTAGTGTTTTCTGTATTCTTTTCTGTAAATAAATTCTGTCT
>CAUYRH010170740.1:0-97063 GCA_963574655.1 Perodicticus potto | reverse complement strand
TTGGACACCTCTTAAATGCAGTGGAAGCACAGAGAGGTCAAAGTGCAAATGAACCCTCAGGAAAACTCTCCCAGTTCACACCATCTGGACATAAGGGTGGCTTTGGCCATCCCACCCAGGCAGAGAAGATGTGGAGTCTCTGTTGGTCCTTATGCTTAAACCTGGGAAATGCCAGTCACTGCCTGCAGGTGCTTTGGGATCCCAAAGCTTCAGAACACAAGGCCAGGACATCATGATGTTGGACATTGTCTAAATTGGCTGCCTATATGCTAAAGAGACCTGTCCATTGGGTCTGCTCATAGGAAGTTTCGTTGTTGTTGTTTTGCCCCCAGAATAAACACTTGCACAGGACTCTTCGTATAGACAGCAGCTTTATGAAACACATGTGAAGGGTGCCCTAAGTCACTCAGATTCTCTTCTGTTCCCTCTCTCATCTCTTCATAAAAGATAGCGCCCTTCCAAGATGACTGGATTCCTAATCGGAGACTATACCAAAGCCGGCCTGTAGACATCTATTTGCATCTGCGGTTGGGGGCCACAGACTGGCATTCTCAAACACCCTTTAAAGACTGTTCTCAGTTGACCTCTGCAGCCCAAACCCTGCAGGAGCCCTCCTCGGTCTTCCAGTAACAACCCCGGGTGGGGAGCCAGAGGAGCTTTTTTCTCCGCCAGCCTGCATCCGCATCTCTTCCAGCCTCACTTCCATCTGACTTCTCTCCCTGCCTTTCCATGCAGTCATTCGTCCCCACATTTGGGAGAAAGGGTTCCCCTCCCAGCCAGCCTGTATGTGCAGTCTCTGAAATCACAGCTGGTGGCAAGTGACAGAAGGTCTGGTTCTCCAAAGCAGAAACCTCCGAGAAGCCAAAGAGCAAGTCAGTATTTCTGAAATCTGTCCCATACTGAGCCATCTTCTGTGCATTATTGTTTGGGGAAGTTACAGAGTTAAAGGTATCGTTTTGGCTAAGACATTCATACCTGCTCATTCCAGATATACCTCCTAGTACACAACTCAGGTCTGGGTCCCAGACCTTTCCCTGGCTCAGAACTCCTTGGGGACTGCCTCAAGGTCCCCAATCCAGCCCATCTCCTCACAGTGACCCATGCAGCTATGCCCTTGCTGTCCTGGAGAGGAGGATGCTGCCAAGGGGATCATCCATACCTGTGTCTCCAAGAGGCTGAACATGGTTTGATCTGGGGTCTGGTTTTGGCAAGAAGCCTAGAACTACCAAGGTGCAACCACATAAAGGGAAAGGAGGGAAACTGGAATTGCTGATCCCCTCAGAAAGGGACATGCCAATGGCTAAGCAGGAAAGTCTGGCCAGGCATGGGTTGGATGAGACAATGTGAACCTTCCCGAGTAGACATCGTGTCCCACTGATGCCCCTCATACCCATGTGGTGGGCCAGCACCTGCATCTCTCCTCCTGTCTCCAGGGCAGGTCACCCGCAAGAGCGGCTCCCCCGGGAGTGATGGGGGGGCAAACACCCCAGACCCTTGCCTACTTCTCCCTCTGGTGGGACAACCCTGAGATCTTTATTCTACACCACTTCCCAGAGTTTCCTCCAGTTGTCCCACAGTGGTTGCTGGCTCAGTACACACCCTCTCCTGGCTTCTGGGGGGTCTCTAACTAAGACACCTTTCTGCCTACCAGCTGCCAGACATGCCACGTATTAGCCCTTCCCAGCTCTATCTCCTACTACGTGATTCAGACCCCAGTAATCTATCTGCTGGAATGAAGACTCACCCCGTTTGGGCTCTTAGTGTGTGTCACATTCTGCAACCACCTTCCTAATCTCATTTCAATCCCACAACAACCCTAAGAACTGGTTTTATCATTCTTGTTTATAATGAAGGCCCCAAGTCTCCAAGAGGTTGAGCGACCTTCTCAAACCTCACACAGCCAAGAGAGGTTGATTAATGGATACAAATATATAGTTAGATAGAAAAAATAAGACCTGTGTTCCATAGATCAGTAGGGTGACTACAGTTAAAATTAATCTATCGGACATTTCAAAATAGCTAGAAGGGACTAGTTCGAATGTTCCTAGTATAACGAAAAGTACGTATTTAAGAAGATGGCTATGCTAAGAACTCTGATTTGATCTTTACATGTTATATAAAGGCGCCAAATTGTCACACGTGCCCTCAAAATATGTCAATCTACTATGTACCAATAAAAAGCTTTTTAAAGCAAAAGTAAAATTAAAGAAGAAAGAAATACAAAGCCTAGATGCAAACTCTCCTCTGTTGGATTCTGAAGTGGCTGCTCTTAATTGCAGCTCCTCATGCCTCTCCATGACCTGGTCTTCTCTCCACTCTGCTTTCTCCCTCCCTCTGGCACACCCTGTCCCCTATTCTCTTCTAACTCAAAAGAATACCCTTCACAGAGTTCTTGAGATGACCCAACAAGTCACCATCTTCAATAAAAACCACAATAAACTACAAGGTGTTACAGAAACATAGGGAAGTCACACTGTGATCTCTTCTACTTATCCTCCTATCAGCCCATTTCTAGTGAGGCTCACTCCACAACGTCTTCCGTGATGGCCTAGTCCTTGGCTGAGCTTCTCCTTGAAGCCTCATCGAGTTCAGCCTGGATGTCAGAATCCTTAATGGGTATATCTTGTCTCCCTTCAGGGCCCTTTCTTTGTACCCTACCAAGTGTTAAAAATTCTTTCTGAAGGAGCTAATCAATTACATCAAGGTGTGATAACAGGAGCCCAGCCAAGGCACATCTCTCATCCCCTACACCCAGAGCCGCTAGTAGAGAGAAACAAGTCTGCAGAGACTGAGCAAATACTCAGGAAGCCCACTGTCTGCTGGGCACAGGCATCGGGTGACACCTCTCAGCCGGACAGGATACTGGGTGAGGCACAGGCTCCTTTCCCCCACTGAAGCAATCCTAGCCTGCCTCCCGGGCCCCATGGGACATGAGGGGAACGGAAGGGACACTATGGAAGAGGTTATGCACTCCTTAGAGTCCCCATTACAGTCCGGGCAATAGCTATCTCACCCTCACCCTTCCCAAGGGGAAATAAGCATTCTGGAATTGGAGGGGAAGAATGAAACAACCCGGGGTTTTCACTAAAAGCAGTTTTCTCGCCCTGCCACCGGGCTCAGCATCTGCTTCCACACATGGTGGAAAGACAAGGGATCGTGATTCCAGTTCCAAGACACATTCCAGCTGGAACTCGGATGCCTATTGTCCCTGTAGGGTGAAAACAGGGGCAGGAAGCAGACCTGCCAGTTGGAGACAGGGTGGGGACAACAGAAAGTCAAGATGTGCCAGTGTGGCCTCAGCCCTCACCCCCTCCCACCTCACCACCTGGGCCTCTGGGGATTCTCCTGCAAGCATCTGTCCAAACTTCACAGGGGGCGAGAGGGGCGAGAGTGCAAAATCCCAGCATAGCAGTGATGCTTAAAGGAAGTCACACTTACTATCTGCTCTGCTATGATGTTCTTTTGTTCTTCTCAGGAGGCCGTGAACTTGCACAGACATTCCTCTGGCACAGTCATCCAGGGGCTACAGGAGGCCAGCCAGCCAGACCCTCTAACTCCTGAGCACAGAAGGAGATTCAGCCACATGCAGCTCTGCTGAACAAGGGCTGTCCCAAGACCCCAGACTGGTCAGCCCTGTCACTCACCCCTAAGTGAAATGGCAGGCTTGGCTGCACCAGTGGGCACTGCGTGGTTTGTGGAGGGGCCAAGAGATCTCCCTCAGTCCTGACATACCCAGTTGAACCCATCCCCACCCTGTCCCAGGTGTGTGCATGGGCACCCCACGGGTCACTCATGCTCCCACCTGCAGGCCCGCAGGCCACCTCGTGGAGGGCAGCTTACAGAAGATAGGCTCAGATGCAACAGCCACCCACCTCGTCTTCCAGGAATTCTGAGCCCCTTCTCTAAACTAATCTCCCCAGGAGTTAGAGATGGCCTTGAAGGACAATTGTTAAAACTCTTCAGAAACTCTCCCCTGGGGCCCCAGGGTCTGACTAGTGGGGTGTGTAGGGCTGGGTCTTGCGTGGCTTCCCACCACCCACCTCACCCACTGCACGGAACCATAATGGTATGTTTCCATACCAGGCCCACTGGTAGCCTTTGCTATTACCTGCCCGTGCTTCTGCCCCACACATACCACTCTACCTGGCCAGTTCCCTCAAGTCCCAGGGGAAATGTGCTTCCTCAGAGAAATCCCTCTGGATCCCCCCACCAGAACAGGCTAGGTGGGTACCCCATGTCTACGTTATCACAGAACCTTGCCTCTTCCCTCCGAGCACTTGTGCTGAGCTGCTGGTTCAGTGTCCAGCTCCTTGCCACACTGTGGGTACACCAGGGCCTGCCTGGTTCATGCTGCAGCTCCGGCACTCAGGCCAGGAGCTCGATGGTGTTTGTCAAGTGGCTTGATCCAAATAGGACGGCTCACAGGAGGATGAATGGGCAGAAGGAGATCCAGCACCTGCCTCCTGGATGACACTGTGTGGAGAAGGCTGTCCTGTGAGCTGGCTGGCGGGGATAGTCGGGACAGCCCTTTCCTCCACCTTCTGACTTCCTGCCCATAGCACAGCCATATCCCTTGCTACCTCACTTCTCAACACAATCCCACTTCCTCCAAAAGCTCCCATTTAAACATATCTGAAGAGCTCAAGATGAAACACACACGGCAGTCTTTTAGAAGCAGGTCTTATGCCATCACCGTGACCTGGTCCAGTCAGAGGAACCAAAGCATTGTGTGCGGGTTGGGGGAGGGAAGGGCAGGGAGAGCTGTCTTCCCCCATCTCCTGCCTCTTCTTTGTCCTCTCAAAGGTCCGGCACTGACCAGCCACACATACAGCTGGAGGCCTCTAACACAGGCAAAGCAGCAGAGCCCCAGACAGGCCATTGTCCCTCCTGGCTTCCTGGCACTACCATCAACATCACCCCAAAGACAACCCGAACACAGCAGGGCCAGGTGCGCCTGCCTCTGGGGAGATGGCAGAGATGTGGCTGGATATGCAAAGATTCTTGCCTCCTTCCCTGTTGCCTTTAAAAGTCATTACTCCTATGGACGCAGGTCATTATATTCCACTTTAACTTCAACAGCAGGTAACCTTGTGGATCCTGGCAGGCCAGCCTCTAGAAACTTCCCACTGCACTTGGATCTCAAGAGCATGAGGCAGACAAGGCTGCTTTGTTTGTATCAATGCTGACCAGCTCCCTGGCAATGGGCTCTGCTGTGGCTCCCATCCGCTATGGCCACAGCATCCCGCCAGCACACCTGGGTCATTCCCAAGGAAATGGCAGTGTCAGCAATGGGAGACATCCCTTCCAAACAGCCCGTCCCCAGGCTTCCCCAACACTGGTACTCAGTGTACCCAGAAACGCTTCCATCCCTCACTGTCCCCTCCCACTCTCCTCCACTCTTGGGGGATCCTTCATCTCATCTGCCTCCTACCTGGTCTGAACTCTCTTTAGGTGCTCCATTTTAGTGGGAGAAAAGAATATAGAATAACACCCCTCTACAAGGAAGCACAACAGAGTGGATACCCAGGGGATGAGAATCACAAAGGGGCAGCAATTTGACATTTGTGTGATCACGTTGCTGTGGCTCAGAGTGTGACATCCGTGCCACCCACCTGGGCATCCTGGGAAAATGTGGATCCTGGCCCAGCAGGTACAGGGTAGGGCCTGAGGTTCTGTACTTCTGACGACCCCCCAGGTGATGCTGAGACCGCTGGCCCACAGAATATACTTGGAGTAGCAAGAGTCCATCCGCATAGTGCCTGGCCAGAGTGGGCACTCACAGAGATTTGCTAAGTTAAATTAAACTGCAGGACTCACTAATAAACAGCAAGTAATAAGTTGCCACAGTCAATTAAACCCATGGTTCCGGATGCTGGCTGCACATTAAAACCACTTAGGAGCATTTCAGAAGCACCAGGGCCTGGGGAGACGGCAGTGTCGTTGGTCTGGGGTACAGCCTGCACATGTGCACTTTTTAAAAACTCCTCAGGTGATCCTAATGTGCAGTCAAGTCAGAGAACCATTGACTTCAATGAAACAGTGTCACAGCCTGCAGGGTGGCAGGCATGGTGCCCTGGGAGAAGCATCGGACATATAGAGCTGAATGAAACCAGGTCCTTCCCTCAGCACACTTGAAGATTAACCGGGGACAGAAGTCCACGCTGACTACAGTGGTAAAAGTACTATAAGGTACATTTCTATCAAGTTTTGGGAGACTAAAAGAACATCTGATCCAAGTTAGGGGAAATGGGAAGAGAAAAAAAAAAGACAGGGACCACAAGGTGGTGACATTTGCCTTAACAGACAATTAGGAGTTTACTAGACCAACAAGGAAAACAGGGAGACAGTGCTGGGCCTGGAGCCAGGGTCTCGAACCTCAGGCAGCTGCCTGCTGCTGCCATGCGTTGGTAAGGAGGGTGGGTGCAAGAAGAGTGAGGTTAACCCAGCTCATGTTCTCTTACTAGCGGTCCTATCTGGAGGACTGCATGGGAGCGGCCAGGATGCCTTATCAGTTAGAGTCCAGTCAAGAGCTTAGAACCCACACCCTGTACTTGATGGGGAAGCTGAGACTGAAGCTGCCAAAAAGCCGAATAAGGAACCACAAAGCAGCTCACAGATGAGCAACAGCAGGAAGTCCATAGGTTGAAGGAGGAGGTGTTGTTACCAAGACCCGGGTGAGAGCCGTCTGGCAGGAGCCAGAAGCAGCAAGGAAGGCCCAGCAGGGGTTGCGGAGATGCAGCCCTTGCTAAAGATGCAAAGACACTACCCAGAGAGTGAAGCAGGGACCTGGGCTCTGCCTTCCTCCTGCCTGCCAGACTCAACCAGTGCCTCCCTCTGGCCAAATCCTGCCCAGAGCCAGTTGGAGGAGCCAAGGAAATGTGGTTTTCCAGGGTCTGAAAGGCAGGAAATGGATCTACCCACTGACAATACCCCCCGTCCTTTCCCTATGTGTAAATCTCTCCCTTAAAATTCCAACCATGGGACTGCAGACACTGCCCATGCAGGATCTGGAGAAGCCAATAGGGAGAGCACATCCACCTGTTTATCCCCATGGCACTCTACAAATACCAGCAATTTCTCTATGTGCAATGATGTATAAATGTCTGGCAAGAACCGGTCTAAGAGAAAGCTAAGAAAGAGGGACTAAAGGCAGCCCACCCCTAGGAAGAGTTGTAGGAGTGTAGAAGAGCAGGCCCTCTTCTAGAACAGGGAGGGCCTCATAAGGTGAGGCAGACCCAGACCAACTAACTGTCCGGCCTCCTGAAAGCACCAGGAAAGGAAAAATTCAAAGAGAAAGCTGATTGCAAATGAGAGAACAATGACCTAATATATCTTCCCCATGGAAGCTTGAAGATGGAAGAAATTCTCAAAATGAAACCAAAAAAACATCCCAGATACGGGTTTTGAAAGAAATAGTGAAATGCTACAGAATGTCCTGTATCTCAAGCAATCATTGTCTGCAATCCCTAAATTCCTTTGCATCATGGTGATTTGGAACTGAACAAACTGACCAACGGGAAAGTTCAAATGCAGTGACAACTCTCCTGGGTGGTGCTTCCAAAAATGACACCACCTGGTCCCTCCCCAAGCCAGGAAGGAGCTCAGACCTGGAGACATGAGCCACCAGTTGTATTTAAAAATTCCTCTTAGTTGATCTCTCCCAAGAGTGCAGAGAAAGCTGAGGTCTGCCTTTATACAGCCAATACTGCCGAGATCTTCTGATTTATTTATTTGTAAATGGACCGTGATAGCTTGTCCTGATATTGTAGCCAAAAAGTACAACTATTACCATACCTTTGACCAAAGAGTGGGAGCCTGGGATAGCTGCCATCTTGAACAGGGGTGTTCAAGAGCAGTGAGCAGGGAGGGAGACGCCAGTCCCGAGACCCAGAGCAGTCAGAAGACAATCCACAGAGCCACAGCACACGTTTTTATTCAAGTGGCATTTTTATACTCTACTCACTTTTAAAAAATACTTTAATGCAATATGTTTTAATTGAGGCAAAATTCACAAAACATAAAATTAACCATCTCAGCATGTATAAGCCAGTGACATTTAAAGCATTCACAACGTCAGGCGAACACTACTTCTATCTAGTTCTGAAACATTTTCATCAGCTCCGAAAGAAAGCCCCATATCCATTAAGCAGTCATTCCCCATTCTTCCCTCTCCCCAGTCCCTGGCAACTATAAATTTACCTATTTTGAACATTTTATATAAAGGAAGTCGCATAATTATGTGTGACGTTTATAACTGGCTTATTTCACTTAGCATGTTGTTGAGGTGCATCCATGTCGTAACGCGTCTCAGAATGTATTCCCTTTTATAGTTGAATAATACTCTGTTGTAGAGATGTATCAGATACTTATCTGTTCATTAGCTGATGGATGTTTGGGTTGTTTCCACCTTTCGACTATTTTAAACAGCACTGCTACAAACACTCACGTTTGAATACCTATTTTCAATTCTTTGGAGTATTTACCAGAGATATCCGCCCATTTTGAAAGGATTTTAGGAAACATATAATGCAGAAATAAGAGAAAATAGAAAAATCTGGAACATAAGCAAAAATGGACTATTAAAAGAAAACAAAGAAGTATATGATCACTGGAGCCCAGGGTGAAGTCACTCCCACAGTTAGGCACTGACTGTGGCCACAGGTTCCCTGGAGCTAAGGTGGAAAGGGAACAAATCAAGTTATCTAAGTCATTTCTAGAGATAAACGGTTGTTTCCCTGACACTAAATCCAGAAAGACATCTGTAACGTGGATCCCGCTATAAAAGATCATATGTGACATTGTAGAAAACATATTCTTTACATTCCTGCCAGAAATAGAAATGTTCTTCAAATGAGTGGGTTTTGTTTTTTTCTTTTTAATCAACTGTATATGGATTGTGAACACATTTAAACTGCAATTCAATAAAGTCGATTTTGGAGGATAAAGCTAAGAAAACACAGCCCAGATACATTGCTTTCTAAATACCCAATTTATTATGTGAATCAAACATGAAGAATCCCCAAGAAATAGTGGTTGAAGCGTCCATTAAAAGTCGCTAACAGTTCATTTCTTCGGCACGTCTCTGAACTCTTTAACATGTGTCCAGAGAACAGATGTTTTATGCTGCTGGGTAAAGGGAGAGCCTTCAGGTTGCACCTTGGACACGGAGAGGCAAAGCTGTCACTCAGTCATAGACAGAGGTTCATGAACCACCTCTCTGTTGATGAGACTTGTTCTCACTCCCTTGGCTGCCCTCCGAATTGCCCTTCTCCCAGCTCCTCCCACCTCTACAGCCTGGCACCAGCTTCGTGGAACCTGTTTTGGTCACTATGTCACAGGCACATACACACATACCTGTCTGGCTGGTTCCCATGGGTGCAATTGGCTGAGAAGAAACCCACCAAACCTTCATAGAAGAGCCATATACCCCATCCTCTTCCTACACTGAGTCAGAAGCAACCCTGGAAAGCTGGTCACAACACAGACACCCAGCAGCAAGGTCCCATGTCCTGGACACCTGATGCCAAAAACCCATACCATGTGGCCTTGTTGGTCTGAGATTTAGGCTATAGTAAAAATAAGCCCCTTTCTAGGCCTAACAGACACCAGCGCGAATGTCTTTCTTGCAGGCATTTTCTTGTGTGGAAAAGGGAATATTTATTCACGCCTACAACCTGGAATAATGATCTTTCATCACCCTGACATGGCCTCAGAAGCGGGAGTTACTGTTCACGCTTCCCATATGAGGAAACTGAGGCCCACCGTGATTGCGTCACCTGCTCAAAGTCCCACAGCTGGTGAGCTTCATAGCCCTTCTTGGCCAGAGGGCTTCCGAGGCATCTGGGTCCCTCACCTCCTACCCTGTGTGTCTGGCACATAGGGAGTGCTGTGTGTTTGCTCTCTAGCATTTCAGCTCAGAAAGCAACTCTGAAATTTGGCGATGGCAGTTCTTCAGAGGGAAAACATCCCAGTTTGTTCACAGCTTCCTTGACAAATCCAAATTCAAACGGAGTGTCACCCTTGGGGGTTGAGGAAGTGAGGCAGCTGTCACCAGGGATGGCCCAGAGCAGCATGCCCAATTCCAGGACAAACAAAACAGTGCCTGGCAGCCCTGCTGGGTCTTCCTCACGCCCTGGGTTTAGTCATTCAGTCTGCTGCGGACAAGGCAGTGACCTCGCCCCGGAAGTGCTCAGCGCTAGAGAACGCAGTGCGGAGGCCAGGAGGGAGCCCGGGGAGAGAAGTCAGGAATATCCGAGGGCAGCTCCCGGCAGAGTCAGGATGAAGCAGGAATGAAAGATGGTAACAGCCAGGCCCCAGCAATGCTAGAATGAGTGAAAATGAGGGTCTAATGTGAGGGACACAAATGCATAATACATATGGGGCCAGCCGCAAATGGAATGCAAAGTGGACCCCCTCTGGTAAAGAACTTGTTATCTCAGTTGCCACCAGAACAGGAGAACAGGAATCTGCATGGGGCAAAGCAGTAGGAAGGTAACTTCTCACCAATCCTTTTGAGTATGGAACCACAGTGACATAGCAAAGAATAAATAACATTGAAAAATGTAAACGGTAATGTAGATTCAGAACTTGCTGTGCTGTTCTTCCCCCTGAGTCAAGGCTCCCCAGGTCCCTCCCTGGAAGGGCCAGTTCTGACATCAGAACCCAAGCAGCTTGATCTGGGAAGGCCTCTGCTCTCAGCCCCTACCCTATGGCTTTCTGTCATAAATTAGAGAAAATGATCCTTACCCTCATTAGGTTGATATGAAGCTTGAATGAGAAAATGTTCATAAAGCACCTGGCATAGTACCTGGCCCAAGGTCAACACTCTGGGACCTTAGTGTCCCCACCCTACAGTGCTCCCATTTAATGCAGAATCAAATAAGGGGTGGGGGTAGGCTGACACTGTATATACCTCACCTGGGGCAGAGAGGGCAGGAGCTGTGCGTCACTGACCTGCTGGGAATCAAAAGGGCAAAGGCTTTGAAAACCACACAGCAGCCCCAGGCACTTTCCCAGCTCAGAAAGTAACTGTCCCTACAGGCCAGGTGCCTGAGACCCTCCATGCAGAATAAAATGCACTCAAACATCCTTCTCCAGGATGACCAGACCCAGCAGAGCCAGGTGCAGACGGGGAAGTGGAGGCAGTTCTGTACAACCCCTCATTGGCAGTAAGGCTGTCCCTCTTAGCACAGGGCACATGGATGTGGCCAGAGGGGACACAGCTTCTTGGAGCTTCTTCCTCCAAGTTCAGCAGCCAGAACTCCCTTCTGCCACCCATCCTCCCTAAAACAGCCCTTCAGGGGGCACATCTCCTGTGTCCACTCACGATGGTTATGGCAATTTGCTTGAGGAATTGCTACTGCCCCTCTTTGGAGAGCCCCGGACCATCTCAAAGGCTGTTCTTTTCTCACTGCAAAGGCTCCAGAACCTATTAGCCACCCCTTCCTTACAGAACTTATTTCTCCCTCTCTTATTATAGTTGACTGTGGAATAGCCTCAGGTCCCACTTGTCTCAATCTTCAAATCCCTTCAGGACAAGAACTATATTTGGTTGTGGCCCCAAAGTACTAAGGGAGTGAGGCAACCTCGGCAGTTTGAAGTTTGAGGTTAACAGGTCTTCCCAAAATGACTCCTACCACTGGTATGCACATGAAGAGATGTCCAGTATTGCTAACCATTATGGAAATGCAAATCAAAGCCGTAGTGAGATCACCCTTCACTCTTATAACAAGAGTTGGGGAGGATGAGGAGGAACTAGAGCCCTTGTGCACTGTTGCTGGGGATTTTTAACGATGCAACAGCCATGGAAAACAGTCTTATGATGATTCCTCCACAAATTAAACATAGAATTACCATATGATCCAACAGTTTCACTTCTGGGTATTCACCCAAAAGAACTGAAACAAAGGTCTCAAGAGATATCCATACACCCATGTTCAGGGCACGATTATTCACAATAGCCAAAAGGTTGAATTAACTCAAGCCTCCAACGGAGTATAAGTAGATAACGAAAATGTGGTATATACATAAAATGTGCTATCTATTCAGCCATAAAAAGGAAGGAAATTCTGACACATGCCACAATATAGACAGGCCTTAAGGTTTATGCAAGGTGAAATAAGCCGATCACCCCCACCCCCACAAAAAAAAACAAAAGACCAGCACTGTGTGACTCAGCTTATATGGGCACCTAGAGTACTCAAATTCATAGAGACAGAAAGTGGGGGGTTACAAAGGGGGAAGAGGAGGGGAGAATGGAAAATTGTTGTTTACCGGGAATGGAATTTCAGTTTTGCCAGATGAAGAACTCTAAAGACGGGCTGCATTACAATGTAATGCATTTAACACTTCTGAACTATATACTTAATGACAGTTAAAATGGTGATCTGCATTTTTTTTTCTTTTTAGCACAATTTGTTTGTTTTTGAGATAGTCTCAACCTGTGACCCTGGTTGGAATGCCATGGTACCATAGCTCACAGAAACCTCAAACTCTGGGGCTCAAGCAATCCTCTTGCCTCAGCTTCCAGAGTAGCTGGGAATATAGGTACCCACCATAATGCCTGGCTAGTTTTTCTGTTTTTAGTAGAGACGGATCTCGCTCTTGCTCAGGCTGGTCTGGAACTCCTGAGCTCAGGCGATCCACCCGCCTGGGCTGCTGAGATTACAGGTGTTAGCCACCACACCCGGTCTGGCACAACTGTTTTCAAAAGGCTTTCATGCCCATTCTGCAGGCCACCTCGGGGGACTCCACCCCCACCTTGGAAGAACACTTGGAAGACAGGAATCTCCACTCTTCATGAAGGCTTCTGGGGCCCCAGCACAACTGTTCTCCAAGGTGAGCTCAAGGAACCGCTTCTAATCCAGCCTGACTACATGGCACCAGGCAAGTCATGCAACACCCTACCAGTAAAATGGGAGGATAAGCAGGGGTACCGTGTTGTAGCCTCTTAAGGAAAAGCCTCCTGGGGGAAATAAACAGGCTTCGCTGCAGTCACTGCTGGGGAAGACTCAGGCCATTGAGCCAGACAGCCCTGGATTTCAGCCCTGCTTCTGCCACTTGTCAGCTGTGTGACCCTGAACAACTTACCGGATCTTTCTGAGCTTGAAGTTCCTCCTTTGTAAAATAATGCTCATTGACTAGAGGGCTTCTGAGGACTCGAGACACTGCTCGCTAAGAGCCAGCACACAGCAGGTGCTCGGGCCACTCAGTAAGAGAGTGATGATGACGAGTCCAAGATTTAATCACTGTGCTGTCACACCACAGTCTGACTGTAGGGCATGGGGTCCCTGAGAGGCGTTATCTCCAGGCACAGGTGACTGTGCTGCTTCTGTGCCTTGCACTGTTTGTGGAGCTGCCCAAAAGCTCCATGATGTCATCCCCAGCACCAGTGCTTCCCCTCACAGGGCCGCCCTGATTCCTCCCTGCGGGAGGTGGAGCTTTAGAGCGTCCAGGGCTCCCGTGGCCTCAGGATTTTCTGTTCTCATCTAAACCCACCTGTTTGTAAACCCAGCCTATATCCTTATCAAGGCCTTCCTCTCTCCCCTCAGCAAGAGGGCATGAGATCACCCTCCTGGTCTCTCACAACACAGCCTGGATGACAGGTGCCATAGCAACAGCCCTAGCAACGGTGACAGGAGACAACCTCTTAGCCACAGACCAATGGGAAACATGTAAACAACAAGCACCATGCATGGAGAGAGGGCTGCAGAGGGCTGAAGAGGGCCGCAGGAACACCTACACGTGCAGATGGCACCTGCCCGGGCAGAAAGGGAGGCCCATTAGCCAAGTCTGACCTCCCCTTTCAACATCAAAGCAAAATAATCAATGAAAGAGGACAGCAAAGGCTTGAAATCTCTTTGACCTGCAGCAAATTAAGTTTAATCCTCTCCAGCCAGCTGTGTGGCTGCTCGGGCACAACTATGCTGTCTGCCCAGAAACTGACAGCCCTCTGATGCCCAGAGGCAGAGGCCAAGGGGAGAAGCCCTGGCCAGCAACTGGAAGGCTGTCACAGAGGTAGGACCCCAGAGCCCTCGCTGCCCTTCTGGCCTCAATGCTCATCAGCAATGGAACCAAGCAAATAGGTTTGCCTCCATCAGCAAAAAGGAACCAGGAGATAGAACCAATCCCATTTCCCTCACACTGGGCCAAAGTCTGAAACAAGTGATCATTCTCCCTGGACACGTTCAATGAAATCCAGGCCTCTACCAGCCCCGCTGTGGGGGCATTTCCATTTCCAAAGCACTACATTCTGGCAGAACCCAAAGCTGTTGGTGTGAGTGACTTGTCCAGGCTTCCAGGGTGGTTAAGGTCAAAATCAAGATTAGAACACCATGGATGGTAGCGCCTAACACACACTGAGCACTCCTGGGGTCCTGACCACAGACAGTGCGTTACATCCTCCCAGACATACCCCTCCTAGGTGGGCAGAGAGATCCCCATGGCACACACCACTATGGGGCCCACAGCATGACGTGCCTAAGGTCACACAGTTCTCACTAGAAACCTGCATTCCAACCTGGTGATGCCCTCCACCCACCTCCCTGCTCCTGCTAGCCCTGCTGAAAATGAAGCCCACAGACGGTCAGGAAAGAGGTGCTTCGAATGCCTGGGGGAGAGTCCCCAAGTAAATTAGACTATTTAATTAATTTAATAGGCTTGAGTTTAAAAGAAAATATAATCAGAAGACCAAAATACAGTATGATAAAATAAATGATATAAAAGGAAAGAAAAAGAAGGCAAGCAGGAGAGATGACAATGATCACCATGGCTCTGGGCCGCACACAGGGTCCCTACAGAAGTTCCCCAAACAAGAACACCCTAAGCATTTGGGAATGGAGGCAGGAAGGGGAGGCCCTGGGGCAAGGGTCCTGTTGCAGATAAAAGGAGGGAAGACAGATCACAAAAAAGTCCCAGCCTCTGCTTCCCAGAAGGCTGACTGAGACCTCAAAGGCCACCATGCCAGAGACCAGTGGGTCAGACCAGCGGGGCCTGCTGGAGAGACCATACCATGGGTATGTGGGGACAGGTGGTTCAAATTAGGCTCTGCAGCTTAGCAGCTGTGACACTGGGCAAATCATGGGCTCCCCTGGGCCTTGGTACTGAGAAATGGGGACAGCAAGGCCCGGTATATGAGTTGTTGTGGCCCAACCCTGGTGAGCTCTTAGGAAATGCTGGCTAGAGAAAGGCCCATCTGTAGCCAGTCGTGGGAGATGACATGCCTTTTGCAGTAGCCATTTCTTGCACATGGTCACACACCCTGCAGTCAGCTTCTTCCCAACTGGATCAAAAACATCTGAGAGGCACTTCCCTCAAGTCAGGGGAGTGGCCGGCGACAGGACTCCCTGTTCCCACCCCACAGTCAAGCCACTCTAAGAAGAACACACCCATAGGAAAGGTCACATCGGAAAGATCCCAAGAGATCAACCCACCCAGGGATCTAAACCCTAGATGCATCTGAGCCTCTAGGGGGCATGGGAAGGCACTAATCAAAAGTGGGGACTCCTGGGTGCCACCCCAGACAACAGGATCAGACTCCTTGAGACGGGGCTCAGTCCTCCACATTTTTAACAATCTCTCCTGGGGATTCTGGAACACAGCCAGGGTTGAGATTTGAGTCCAGCCCTTTCATTTTACAAATGAAGAAACTCTGTAGCTAGTGGACTTCATGCTGTTTAATTTCAATTACCCTTCCCCTGGTTATAAAGTCATGCAAACTCATTGTGGAAAGTTTAAGAAAAAATGAGAAGATATAAAGAAAATTAAAGTCCCAGGCAATCATGGCTCCCAGAGGTAACCTCGCTCAGCTTCCCTCCACCTCACACCTGTCCTCATTCTTGGAGGCTGAGATGATGACGGACCGATAACTTGAATCCTGCCTTTTCTGCACTGAATATTTTGTCTTAAGTGTTTTCTGATGTCATCATAAATTCATAAGGAAAGAATACAATAAAGAAAAGGGGGGAAACCAGAGATTTGTAACCATGTTACCAAAGTAAATAGCTAATGAATACCAGGCTGAGGGCCAGGCAGCCTGACCCCGGTGTGGTCATCAAGGAATTTACCACCCTACATATGCACCCTTAGCAGAGGGCTGAGGCCAGCCCCCCAGTGACGGATGAATGGAGAAGTGGGGAGGGTCTTGTTCAGTGGCTCACAAGGGCCCCGACTAGATTACAACAAACACAAACTAATGACACAGCTGTCGAGACTGATTAGGCTGCACAATAGAAAAATTACAGGGCTGTTTGGTCACAACAATATAAGATTAACTTATCAATACAGCTTATGTGACACCAGAGAGATAACAGCCAGAATGAAGGTTTCTTGCGCACTTTATATCCAACTGAAATCTTTTGGCCACTGAAATCATTCTGGCTCAAAGCATGAGCCAGAAAGCAAATGTTTTAGCCCATGCATGGTGGAGACATATAGAGGAGCTAGATTCTCAGTGACACGGGTATAAGAACAGATCCTGGCATCCAGCCAAACACATACATGAACCTACATACTCCTCTCCAGCTTGCCTACCACTAAGTCTGGCACATCATTCATCTGCAAAGCTCACACCGACTCTACACATCAGGTATTATTATTATCCCCATTTTACAGATGAGGAAACTGAGGCACAGCCAAGTTAAATGGCAAGAAGCAGCCCTCCAGTTCAAACTCAGGCAGACTCCCCAGTCTGTGCTCCTCACTCTGAAGGTGCCTTTCCATAATGCAGAGCTCATGATGTTAAAAACATATTCCCTTCATTTCCCTCATCGCGTTCAGTTACAGAGAACATTCCCGGACCGTGTCACACAGAACTCACAGCAGTCATCCCATGGGGATGGGATTGATGGATAGCCTGTGACATCCGTTCCATAGGTGGAAAAACCAAGGCACATAAAGCTCAAAGAATTGCCCGAGATGTCTGCGTTGTCCCGCTATTTGTTTGAACTACACAAATCTGCCATTCTTGTAGACAAAAGACAGCTGGATATTGGCCCTCTGACATGACAACTGCTTCTTGGAGGTCACAGCCCTGACCTATTACCAGCGCACCCACTTCTGGAGTGTCGGGTGCCACCCACCATGCTAGACACCAAGGATTCTCACAACCACCCTAAGAGGTAAATGTCATTATTAACAGCAGATAAGGAAACTGAGGCCCAGATAGGCTTAGAGACTCACTGAACATCCCACAGTCAGGCAGCGGCCAACTAAGACTAAAGGGTCAGTGTGGAGCCAGCGGGCCCCTTTGGGGATGCTGGACGGCCTCGTGCCCTGCACTGAGAGCCCTCCAAGCCCGAAGCACAGGGGAGTGGTGAGGAGGGCCGGCAGAGGATAGCGGGAAACAGGAGGGAGGAGAGGCAGTGGGGCAGTGCTTCCTTCCCTTGTCCCTTCAGCCAGAGCTACGGCAGGAGGGGGCTGGTGCTCAGCAGAAGGCAGATGTCAGCAGCTCTAGTTGGCCCGGCCCCAGCACTTGGGCCCCAGGGCAGACAGCGACCTCTTCAGAATCAGCCGAGTGGAACGTCCTTGACCAGCTGGCCAGGGCAGGGCATCACGCCGAGGCCACTGGGGAGGACTCAGGGGCCTGTGTCACCAGGCATGAGTGGTCACAGCTGTGCCCCCCACTGCCTCATTGCTCCCTTCCTCCCCAGAGCCCCCCTCTGCCCATGTATTCGGAGACAGAGGAACAGCTGGCAGGCGGAAGACAGCACCAGGGATAGGAAGGCAAAGGCCGTGAACAGCAAGGGTGGGTAGGGGTGAGTTTCCCTGGAGCAGGCCAAAAACAGGCCTGGGGGTGGCTCTGTGTGAGGAGGCAGCGATGGGGGACGTAAGAACAAGCCTTGCGGGGGGACACACCACCATTTCATCACTGGGCCTTTCTGGGTCTCCATTTCTTTCTCCATAAAATGGGCATAACAATATTACCTACCTCCTTGGGCCATGGGAGGATTCAATGAAAAATTGCACACTAAAATCCCTTAGCACAAAATAAATGCCTACCACAGTTATTTTCAACATGGTGGAGACAGAAAACTTAGAAGTTATAGCCACAGAGATTGAGGCAGTGCCCCAAAGGAGAGAACCAAGGGGACAAGGGACAATCAGGAGAGGAAGGTGGAACTGGGGACAAAAAAGGGGGCAGTGAGATGGCATTCATTCTGTCTACTCCTGGGAGCTGCAGAGCTAGCAGGACACAGAGTTAGATCCTGGGCAACACCCACGAAACTGGGAGGGCTCCAGACACACCTAGGGCTGGTGGGTCCCACCCCATGGTGCAGACCTTGTGAGACACAGCCTGGACCTCTAGTCCTAAAGATGGCTTGCTGTCGGCAGGGCCCAGCATGAGCATCAGGCTGAGAAGGATGAAGCCCCAAGTTCAGATCAGAATGCTTCCTGCAAGGTGAGGGGTGATCCCTGCACAGGCACCAAAGCTCAGGACCTAGAACGGAAAGGAGGGAAGCCTGGGGCAGGCTAGGGGGTTGGCCTGCAGAGTCTGAGGCCTGGAATCCTCCCTGCATCCCCGCACGGGAAGCAGAAGCCCAGCTCATGTTGACAAGCCCCACACTGTCTGGATGTTCTCCCCTCCACGTCCCAGCTAGGGGACTTCAAGTGCAGTACCTGTGAACCCCTGAGCCACAGTTTCCTCATCTGCCCAATGAAACTAGTGGCAGTATTAATTGCGACTTCAGATAAACCTTGTAAGTAATCCAGAGACCAAGTCTGTAAGTCCCTAGCAGGGCCTACAACACACGAAAACTTCCACAATCAGGGACTATCGTGACTGTCCTCACTATTCCCCCTCTCTCTGTTATTCGGCCTGTGATGCTGCTTCTGTAGCTGGAGCACTGCCCAGGCACCTATCAGGAGTGCCAGGACTCTGAGAAAGCAAGTTTGATCAGGCGCGGCCTGTCGCTGACCTTGAGGTGTCCCTGTCTCGTTAGGGAGGTAACTATGTAAATTATCCTGGCACTGCAGAGGCGGGCAGGGAGGCAGAGGTGTGTGCAAGCCCCCCACGATGGGACCTGAAACTGGAGAATTAAACTGACCCCTGGGGAGCAGGGGGGAGGCTGTCACAGTGCATTACTGTAGCCCCTTGCTTTGCAAAGCTGACTGTTTTGATAGTATTTGCTATTTCATTTTCCTATAATTATCTCTGCTTTAGTTTCCTTCAGTAATACTGGAGTTCTTTTCTCTTAAATGCCACCCAGTACCAAAAGGACACAGGAAAAATAGTGCTTTTCACAGGGCACTAGGTAAGGGAGCATACCCACGGGCAAGAGGGTGATGCCAAGAATAATCAAAGGGAAAGAACGCCAAGATGAAACAAAGGGGGATGTGTCAAGACGCCCCAAGATGTGTCAAGGTTTACCCCTCCACCTGTGGAGTTGCTTTCCCCTGTGGGTCAGGGTTTTGTTAGAGTGAGAGACGACATTTTTGCACAAAAGTCACCCACCCCCACCTCCTCTGTGCAGATCCCAAGAATACTCTGGTTTCTGCAGGAGGACCCCCAGATGCCGTTCAGAGTGGAAAAGGCCCCCAAAGCAAGCTGCAGATGAATGAAGTGGGAAGACGAGCAGTCCAGGAGATGGGTACAGGTCAGGGGTGAGGGGCGTGGGAAGCCTCCCCATGACATCTCTGCTTTAGGTCACCCACAGTCCCCATTCATAAAGCAGGCCCATGATTGTCAGGACCAACCCAGCACTGCCCACTTCCTCCTTCTGACAGTGCTAATATTTCCTGCCCAGGCCCGTGCAGGCCAGATCCAAAGCCACCTCTGAAAATTCAAGGAACCCTGATAGTCCCAACACCCCCATGGAAGGCAAGAGAAGGGATGGGAGGAGACTGAAGGAAGGGCTGGAACAACAAGGCACATTTGCCCTCCCTTTGGTCCTCTGCTTTCGGGGCGCTGCCTCAGGGGTCTGAGGAGCTGCAGTGAGCGGTCACTCTCTGCCCTGACATGCAAAGCCCATAGCTGCTTCTGGTGCTGAGCTCCTCAGACCCAGAACCCCAGACAGACGGCCCTTCCAAAGGGCTGACATGACATGCCAGGCCAGGCACAATGCCCAGAAGCAGGCTGGAAATCAAGAGCACTGGACGTGGAGTCCAAGGCATGGCATGAGCACTTGCTCTGTTGAGTCCATACTGTGCAATGCCAGGAAAGTCCTCCCCATCTCAGGCCTCAGTTCCTTCGTCTGTAGAATGAGAGAGCCAGAGTGTCACTAAGTCCCCAGCGCTGAGCCTGAAAGTCCTAAGGGCAGGACAGTCCTTCCCATGGGCTCCCCCTCCAGCCCTACCCTCAGTGCCCCAGGACACACTCAGGGCTGCCCTCCTCTCCACTCAGCATCACAAAGTTCACAACCACCGAAGGAACCTTCAGGCCAGACCCTGGGAAGTGCCAACTGGACAGTGTGAATGGACAAGAAACAAGCCACCAGCAGCCCTAAAGTGCCAGGGGAGGGCGGGGACAATGGCACAGTCGGATGGCCCAAGTGGGCAGATCTCACATCAGGACACTCACTTCTTGAAGAACTGTCTGCCTCCTGCAGTTTCAGACACGAATTGTTCCAGGGAAGTCCGGACCCAGAAGTCCCTTGTCCTTGTTCTCAGGCCTGTCCCACCCTGACACACAGGGGCAGCTGGGCTGCACAGCACCTCTGGCAGAGGCATGGAACCCCTGTCCCTGCCCCTGGACCCCCACACTCATTTCAGCAAGTGATCACGTCCTATTCTATTATCAAGAGAAGTAACAGTGATAACTTACAAAGAGCCTCTGCATATATCGGGAAGCGATTTACAAAGCCAAGTGTTTTACAGGAATTACCTTACTTAATCCTCCCAGTAACCCCATAAAGGAGGTACTATTATCCCCTCTATTTTACAGAGGGGGAAACTAAGCCCCGGAAAGACTAAATAGCTCGTTAAGTTGATCTGAGACATCCGATTTGAGCTGTCCCATCTCTCTAAATTTACTGATGCATCTGCGTAGTCACCTTTTCCACTCTCTCCGTTTTTGCAGGATATCAGGTGCCTTTCTTCTATCCATTCAAAACCAGCGCTAAGTGAGGCACTGTGGACCCAGAACTGTGCAACAGTGTCCCAGCCCTCCAGAAAACCTCAGCTTCTGTTTGTGCCCCTTATTCTCTCTCTTCCAGCTCTGCTGTGCCCTGTGTCCTCCCTGCCCAGTCTCTTGCTCCTGCCCCTTCAGGCTCGCCCCTCCACTAGCTCCTTCCTTCTGCCCACAAACACACGCAGTCTCCTGCAGCCCTTTAAAAAGCTGTTATTTCCCACCAACCTATCCCCAGACTTCCCTTGGTATTTTGGGCTGAACCGTGTGCCCTCCCCCGTCACCCAAATTCATATGTGGAAGTCCTAACCCTAAGTACCTTGCAGAGATGGAGACTTTGAAGAGGTAACAAAATTAAAATGCAGTCATAAGGGTGGGCTCTAATCCAATATTATTGGGGTCCTTATAAGAGGAAATTGGGGATGGACAAAAAGAGAGACAGCAGGGACATGTGTGCACAGAGAGATGACCATAGGAAGAGGAAGAAAGAGGTGGCTGTGTGCAAGCTAAGGAAAGACCCCTTAGGAAAAACCAGTCCTACTAGCACCTTGACCTTGGTCTTTCTGCCTCCAGAACTGTGAGGAATGAATTTCTGCTGCAAACTAATACAACTTCTATGGAAAGAAGTATGAAGAATTCCTAAAGAGCTAAAAGTGGACCTTCCTTTTGATCCTGCAATCCCATTACTACATTGCAGATAAACCCAGAGTGTGAAACCACATTCATCCCTTTCCTTCCCAAATCCGCTTCCAGCTTCATCCATGAGCAAGTCGCTCCTGCAATCCAATTACTAGATCTAGTAGATTACTAGATCTACTCAGAAGAAGAAAATAATTTCACCACAAGGACACTCGCACTAGAATGTTTATTGCAGCTTAATTCATAATCACCAAGACATGGAATCAACCCAAGGGCCCATCAACCCATGAATGGATTAATAAACCATGGTATACATACATATATACCATGGAACACTAATTCATCTATAAAAAAGATGAAGACTTCACATTTTTTTTTGTATTACATGGATGGAGCTGAAGCACATTCTTCTTAGTAAAGTTTCCCAAGAATGTAAAAGCAAGTATCCAGTGTACTCAATACTAATATGACACCAATAGAAACAACTACAAGCCCACATGAGAGAAAAACACAATTAAGTGTGGGGGCGGAGGGGAAGAGGGAAAAGGGAGCAGAGAGAGGAGCAGAGAGGTGAAAAGAGATTGGTAAGCTCTCACCTAAGGTACACAATGTAAGGTTATACAGCACACACCCTAGGCTCAACTGCAATTTGAACTTGACTCTAGCTATGCAAATAATGTAATCTAATCATTTGTACCCTCATATTTATCTGAAATTAAAAAATAAAATAAAACAAAAATACATTTCTATTGTTCAAGCCACGCAGTCTGTGGGACTTTGTTATGGCAGCACAGGCAGACTTGGTAACCAGATCCCACAGGTGAGCGGTCAGTCCACACTCGCTGCTTCACCACGCGAGGTTCTCCCCTTCCTGTTAACCCCCTCACCTCCTGGCCACCGACCTCACTGACCACTTCCCCTGGCAGCAACACTAGGCATTCCTCTGCTAGCTCCCTCCATCCTTGGCCTTCCTCCCTTTCTAATGTTCATCCATACCCTTGGCTTCAGCCCTCACCTATAGGCACATAATTCTCAAATCTTCCGGCTTGGCTTTTATGCCCCAGGCCAGCCCAGAAATTCCAACTGCTGGCCGACCTCTGCCATTGGACTTCCAAGCCAAACCCAAACCCAGAGTGTGAAACCACATTCATCCCTTTCCTTCCCAAATCCACTCCCGGCCTGATCCCTGAGCAAGTCGCTCCTGCCTCTGCCCAGCTGCTCACTGGAAACCCTCAGCACTCAGACTCTGTACCCCAAATCCTGTCCCTCTCACTTCCATGTCATTTCTCTCTCCCACCCTTCCCAATTTTCACTCCTCCACCTGGAGATAATTCTGCATGTCCCCATGGGTCTCCCCACACCAAGTGTCTGCTATTTCCCATCAAGTCTGACAGTTACCCTCATCAGCCCAGCCCTCCTAAAGCACAGTCTCCTCACTTCAGCCCCATTGCTCCCAGGCCAGCCCCTACTACATAAGGAAAGTCCACACCTGCACTCAAGAGCCCGTAGGACCCATGGCAATGCCTGCCCCTTCCTGCCCTTTCCTCTTGTCCAGTTTTGCCCCAGCATTCAGGTCCTACCACACCTTCCCAAGTCCTCAGGGCAGGAAGAGACCCTCCCCCAGAAGAAGCCATGGCACATGGCCCAGCTCTCTTGACCTCCTCCATTGTATTATACTTGTTTATTGGAGTCACTATGATCCTCAAAATTCTGTCCACAAGGCCCCGTGCACAGCGAGAGCGGGGCATGAGATGTCTGCACACTAACGAGCCCTTCAGATATGGTGGCAACCCCAGAAACTCCTCCAGCTCAGGCGCCCTCACCTCCTCCCTCTCTACAGACTGAAAGCTGTGCGTTCATCCACCCAGCCTTCCTGGCAGCTAGGGGTGGCCAAGTTCAACTCCTGAGACATGTGCATAAATGTGGGATTGGGGGGCCTCTGAGGAGCTTCTGGACTTCCTCGTGCACTCACTGCTTACCTCTCTTCCTTTCTGCCTGTCTCTTCCTAGGGCTATTGGCAGCAGCCACCTTGCGACCATGAAAGAAAGACCAAGAAAGTCACAGAGATGATGCCCCTGACAGAGTTGAGCTTCTAAACTGACACCAGCCAACCTGTCCTTGTCTAATTTCCCTTACAAAAACAAACCTCTATACATTTAAACCACCAAAGTCAGTTTTCAGTTACTTGCAGCCAAATGCAAGCCTGTCTGATTACATATGTGACCACCTTCCACTCTAACAACCATCCTGTGGGGTGAAAGTTATTTTTCACATGAGGAACTGAAGCTCAAAGAGATTATGTGACTTATTCAACATCCCAGAGCCCATGAGAACCACACTGAATCTGTCTGACTGGTAAACCCAGACTCTCTAATCTGCTTCTCCGTGGCACATTCCAGTGTTTGTTGAATGACGCAGTGAGTCAAAAGACCACCCACTTTACTAAATCCTCTTCTGTATGACCGGTCAGAGATGTAAGGAAGGGTTATATCCTCCTCAGATAAGATGTCCTGATCACTCCTCATCCAAAAGAAGATAATATCTGTATCCAGAGCTGTTAAAAGAAACTTCCAGAAGAGCCTGCCAATAGCTTGTCAGAGTTAGATATGGGTGCAAAAGACAACGTCCCTGGGGGCACCAGAAGCCCTGATGCTCTTCCCTGGCTGCTTTCTGCACACAGGCAGGTACAGCCTTCCCTCACAGACACTTGCTCACTCCCACCTCCCATCTCATGAAATGAAGCAATCAATGATACAAATATTTTATCTAGTTTCCCACGTGGTTATTTTACACAAGGTGAATGGATCAATGCAGCCCAGGGAGCATGGAACAGAATTTCTCATTGGACTGATGTCAGGAACATTTGTTCCAGCTTTGTAAATCTAACCAAGTTATAAAGTAGCTGATATACAAAACCGGGTAGCACAGGGTGGTCCCACCACCTCCACATGTAGGCTGGACAAGGAGTCCAAAGAGACTCGGGAATGTAACTTGCAGGGATGGAACCACATGCTCTGGACACAGGCTGCCTGGGCGCCAATCTGCTTAAGCCTTGCTAACTGGGTGACCTTGGCCATGTGACCTAAGTTCTCATTGCCTCAGTCTCCTCATCTAAAAAGTGGGAATAATAATACCTAGCTCATTTGGTTGTAACTAAATTATATTAAAGATTAAAGTCATTGAATGACTTTAATGCCTGGCACATACTTAGCACCCAGTGTTGGGTGATACTCTTATTACTACTGTTGCCACTAGCATCATCGTCATCATTGCAAGGCCTTCTTCGGCTTTTATAAGTGATGTGTGTTTATATGTGATCATTATAAGTCCTTCCTCAGGGTGGCTCAAAGTTCATGTATGATAACTGCTGTTCCCATGAGCACATGTTTTCTTTCTTTTTTTAATATCATCGCTTTATTTAAAAATATATTTACATCATTATCCCACATTCATTTTTGTTTTTAAAAGCTACACTCTACATTTCCGTGGTTCAGAGCACTTGTAAATAAAGACAAAGGTAAAATGTTTCTGGAACCAATTTTAACAAATCTCTCACGAGAGAAAGCCCATTTTCTGAAGAAATTCCACAGCGGGACACTCATGGAGGAGACTGGTGGGTGGCCATGGCAGAATGAACTCCTCTTAGACCATGGCCAAGACGTAAGCCCCTTCTGTAAAAAGCTACTCTTGCTGGTTTCTCTATGTTGGTGAGACGTCTCCAATCAGAGGACCATTTCTAACCTGTGTGCTCACCATCTCTTCACAAGCGCCATCGACCCAGGGTGTTCTGGACAGAAGTCTCTGTCCTCCAGCCCTGACCACTCCTGCTCAAGGCAGCGCTGTTCTGCCCTCACCCAAGTTCTGGACATTTTAATCCCCTTCAACACCTCCAGCTCACACTCACTCAACACATGTAATCAGCATTGTTTAAAATGTTGGAATAGCCTTCGACATATTTTTACTCTCTGTTCCCCTTGTGTCATTCATATCACCCATCAGAGTTATTGCAACTGCCTCTTATCTTCTTTTTCCACTATCTGCTTCTCTTCCTCAACCCAGTCCAGTTTTAGATTATCCTTCTTGAAATACAAATCAAAAATACTTTCTTGGGTACATGTAATTACATACACGATGGTCTCATAGAGTCTACACGTTTCTATACATTGAATGCAAGCAAATTTAGCTCTATGCACCAAGGAAGAGTGAGGAAAACAAATAACTTTTTTTTTTTTTTTACAGTTTTTGCAGTTTTTGGCCGGGTCTGGATTTGAACCCGTCACCTCCAGCATATGAGGCTGGCGCCCTACTCCCTTGAGCCACCGACGCCACCAGAAAACAAATAACTTTTTAAAATGCTGGTAGTTCTGTCCCCATTTCACTGAATGAGATGACCCATCAGAATAAGTGTGAAAGAGCTGCTATGACTCCACTATGTTCCCAGATGGCCTCAGTTCCCGTGTGTTGCTCCTAGGTGGACCCATCTGGTGTCCACTCCCGGACAGTTTGAGCTTTCAGAGGTCACTGTTTGCCTTGTGCACTAAATCAGCCCTCCTCTAAGACTTAAAGGGAAACCATCCAAGTATGGGAATGTTCCTCCTTGATTCCTAGAGCTAAGAGTGATTTCTTTCTCTATTTTTTACTTTTTGCTGTTCCCATGAACAAGTATACTCGTAATTTTTTTTTTTAAGCGACAGAGTCTCACTTTGTCGCCCTTGGTATTGTGTCATGGAGTCACAGCTCACAGCAACCTCCAGCTCTTGAGCTTAGGTGATTCTCTTGCCTCAGCCTCCCAAGTAGCTGGGACTACAGGAACCCGCCACAATGCCCAGCTATTTTTTGGTTGCATTTTGGTCGAGGCCAGGTTTGAACCCACCACCTTGGGAATATGGGGCTGGTGCCCAACTCACTGAGCTACAGGCGCTGCACCATACTCATAATTTTTTAACAGCTACTTGAACTTTCTTTAAGATTGTCTTCCCAAACCTTCAACAACTGCAGCCCCTAACCCAATAAAGCACAGATGCCCAAGGCTGGCACCCAGGGCCTCCCCAAGTGAATCCATGGCTCATGTGCTTCCTCCCAGGACTCTGCCATAGTCCCTACCTATGGGTGACTGAGGATCTCGAATTTCATCAATCCCCCCGGGGCACTTTTGCTGCACATTACACTTCCATCTTGAAATGTCCTCTCTCTCCTCCCCCCATCCAGACCCTACCTACTGCCTCTTTCCCACTCCACTCCACTACATCCCCTTCTGTGGCTATCTCGCTTTGAGCACCTACCTTCCTGTGTCTGCATTTTAGAGATGGGGTCTCACTTTGTCTCCCTGGCAGGAGTTCAGTGATGTGATCATTGCTCACTGCCGCCTGGAGCTCCTGGGCTCAAGTCATCCTCCCCCCTCAGCCTCTGGAGTAGCTGGGACTACAGGTGTGAAGCACCATGCCCAGCTCATTCATCCACCTTCTTTTGAAGAATGGTGCATTCATCTGATCTGCTCCAGGATCTAGATTACTTGTCTGTTGTACCCTCTGCAATAGCTGGTGTTGACCACCACAGATGCTCAGATAATGGAGGAAGTGAAGTGGATTGAGTTGGATGGAACCAAATTGGACAGCGCTGGATTGGACTGCCTTAGCTTAGTTTGCTTCAATTATATTCCTTAAATCAAGGTTTTGGTAAATCTGGCAAGCAGCATTCAGCACAGGGCCTTCAGCCTGTTGTTATCTTTGGCCATTTGCTCATTGGACATTTGGGCAATTGATTCTCTCAACACTTGGCTTGACAGGACCTGGCCTCTGACAAGTAGATCCCTCCACGAACTGACTTCTGAAAAGTTGACTTTCAGTAAACTGAACCAAAGCAGATGTTGAGTGGCTATGAGGGGGGCAGTGGGATGTCCCAAGCAACAATCCTGTAGGCCCACTGAATGCCGCAGAAAACTCAGTCCCAGGCCCTTCAAGAACACTTCAGAGACACCCGTACACTCCTGCCCTGTGAGATCTAGGAACAGCCAGGGTCTCTCTCTCCGCCCCCCAAATGAGGTTTGGTAGGAAACCATGTGCCTAGCCTAGAACTCCTGTCTTGAGACCTTGGGCCCACTTGGGGGCTACAGCAGCAGGGTCTGGGGGGGGTGCATGGTTCCCCCCACCTTGCCCTCCCCCCAGCCCAGATAGAAAGTTTGACTAAGGCTCAGTGTCTTTGCTTTTATAAATCTCCGCCTTTTAATGACGGTTTCAAGGCTGAGGAGAAAAAGGACCATTAAACTCACTGAATAAGTTAATGGGGCAGAGAGAATCTATTTCGGAGCCACCCCAGGCTATTTTCCTCTGGAGCTAAAGCCTGAATAAGCAAAAAGAAAAAATTAAAATCGTAGCATGCATCGCCAATAAATAACCCCCACCCCACCCCACCCCCAGCGTAAGCTCAGAAAATCCAGAACTTCATTTGTGGGGAGATACAATGCAGATCACTTGCAAAGCACCTCTGCCCCCATGGCAGTCTACCTGCAGTGGTGGCCGGGGGCTTATCTGTCCAGGTCCCTCCCTCCCTGCAAAAGCAAGGGCATGACAGCTGCTGTCTGCAGGCTCCACGGGTATCACGGGGAGAAGCTGTGCCCCACCAAAGTCAGCACGCTAAGGCCACAGTCAGCATCTGCAGAAGAGGAAACTCCAAACCCCCCAATTCCCCAGCTGTAGAGAATCCCCCAAGGACTTGCCAGTCGGCTCAGGCCTTCCTACCAGCAGCCTCTCTTCCCTTGAGGACAGCGGTGGTTTCTTCCACCTGGACAGTTCCACCTCTTCAGAAACTGCGCTCTTCCTCCTCCTCCTCACTCTCCCTCCCTCCTCACACCTTGCTCCTCCTCCTCCCTCCCTGCCTTTGGCTTTCCTGGTCCACCTCCCTCCCTGTCCGAGACAGCCTACACTCCCCACTGCCTCCCTGGAAACGTGGCTCTCCAGGCTGGGAAAACACAAATAATTAAATAAGCCAGAACTCCTGTTGGTAAATGTTGAGTCCCACTAGACACACGTTGTTTACTCTTTAATATTTAAACATGTTAATGAAATCTCTGAATAAACAAATATATTTTAGCAAGTGGCATTCCTGAGCTGGAGCTCCTTTCTGCCACCACATACCTCGGTACCTTTCAGGTCCGGCCAGACCTCTGACCTGTGCCGCTGACCTGTCAGCAAAGGGGGTTCCAGATCACTGTTCTGGTCTGGGCCTCCAGTCGAGAGGTGATGACTACCACTCCTGTCCAACCATGTAAGCCCCTCTCACGGCCCAAGTTCCCCTGACATCCCGAAAAGCTCCCACGCCAGCATGAGCTCTTCCCATTCATTCTTTCATTCATTCAGGGAAGCGTCCGCCCCACATTTATTTAGCCAGGCATGTGCTAAGCAATGGAAAGACAAAGGTAAACAGAACCAAATCCCAACCACCATCCTGAGAAGCCCGAATCCTTGAGGCCTGGCAAGGTCTGTCCCCTCCCTACTCTTGCAGCCAGAATGAACTTCCTTTAGCTCCTTAAAGGTTCTATTGCTTACAGGCATCACGTCATGCTGTTCCCGGGACCAGAATAACACTCCGCCATGACTGCCCTCTGTCTGCATGTCTAACACCTGCTCATCCTTGGGGTTTCAGTTTAGCTGTCCCTTCCTCTGGGAACCTCCTGCATAAGCCCCAGCCTGAATTAACTACCTTCCCATAGAATCCCAGACAACCTTAGGCTTATTTCTCGGACACATTTTTTGTACCCATCACTTCAGATGTTAAGTCAAAACATCTCTTGTTTAAAAGGAAAAACTCTCTGGGACTCCCTATTTCACTAGGATTTAAATCTAAACCCCTTCCCACGGCCTACAAGGCCCTGATTGATCCAGTCCCCACTGGCCTCCCCAGCCTTGCCCTGCCCCTAGCTCAGTCCACTCAGCCCACCCTGGGCCTTCTTCCCAGGCTTCAGCCCACTTCCAGCCCATTCCCAACAGAGGTGTTGTATTTGGTGTGCCCGGGCCTGGAAAATTCTGCCTTTAGGACCTTGAAACTCTGAGTCTCCCCCTGTCAGATCTCAGCCCACCCTGCTCCCACCTCACAACAAGGCAGCCTCCCCCTCCCCCAGGCACTCCTTGTAACAACACATCACTCTGCTGAGTTTCTGCACAAGAATTACTACTCTCTGACATGGTCAAGGTCATTTATTTGCTTATATACACCCACAGTCTCTACCCACCAAATTATAAAGCCTCAGGGCAGATACTTCATCTGTCCTGTGCATCACAGCATCACCGTCATGAATGGACCAAGCCTGTTTGCGTCTCCATCCTCCTGGCAGGCCTGACTGCCAGCCGCATCCTGCAGCTCAGCGCCTCACCAGAGACTGGGTACAGGGAGTAAAGGGACACTCCCTGGTCTGGGGTCCCTCCCAGCGAGACTTTCCGTGGCATCACTTTTGGGATAGAGATGCCCCGGATCGTCTGTCCATTCATTGCACAGGGACCCAACCCAGGCCCCTGGGAGGGGCAAACAATGCAGTCCCAGGCTGAAGAATACTTGCCCGGGGCCCAGCCCTGCCAAAGAGCACCAAATGTCCACCTGGCCCTGGCTTCCACAGTGTCAGAGAGAACCCGGGGGCTCTGAGGACACCAGAGATGTCCTAGAGCCAGGACACCAGAAGGTGCCCCGAGACGTCAGCCATCTGTTTGTCCTGCCCGCTTCGATCCTGCTTCTGCAAGCGGCACATCCTAGTGGAAACCCCCTGGGCTTTGAGTCAAACAGGATCCCTGCTCTGCCACCTACCAATTGGGTGACCTTGAGCGAGTGAGGCCACCCCTCTGCCCTTTGATTTCCTCATCTGCAAGACAAAAATACAATAAATCCTGTTTCAGCAAGTCAGGTGAACGCGTCCGTCCTAACTCAGATTAATCAAAAACAGTCCTACTGTGTAAACTGGCACAGCCACCTCAGAGAAAGGTCAGACGGAGTCTTATAAAGTTAAACATAAATTTATCACACGACCAGAAATTCCACTCCTGGGGGATGGCCCAGGAGAAATGAAAGCATACGTTCACACAAAGGCTTGTGCAAGAATGTTCACAGCGGGTTTATTCACAATCGCCCAAAGCTGGAAGAAAAGATAAACTCAGGCCACCCTACAATGTAATACTACAGAGCAAGAAAAAGGAACCAATCCTGACATCGGCAACAACATGGATGAATCTCCAAAACATTTTTGTAAATACATATGTGAAGTATGGAACAAGCAAAAGTAATCTATTGTCAAAAAAAAAAAAGGCACGCAACAACGGTAGCTTCTCAAAGGTGGTGGCAGAGACTGACGGGGCGTGGGCAAGGGACGTTTTCTGGGGGATGGTAATGTCCTGGGTCTTCACGCAGGTGGGTTCCACAGGTACGTGCATTTGGTAAAACTCAGAGAACGCACACTTTGGAGTCATGCATTTCATTGAACATAAATATTAACTCAAATGAAAACAAGTATTGGACTCTAGTTTAAGGACATACACGCTGCAATCTTGAGGGAGAATGTGCCCACATCTACAGTTAACTCTGAAATACATCAGAAAAAGAGAATGGGTTACTGAGGCTAGAGGGATGGGTATGTGGATAGATTCCGTGATCAAGCAAGTAGCGTAAAATACAGGGTGCCCATAAAGTCCCTGTGCAATTTAAAATTTTAAATTGCACACAAACTTTATGGACTATTAATATTACTTGTGGAATCGGATAACGATGATATGGATGTTCACTGCAGAAAATTAACTTTTCTAGAGGCTTGAGAATTTCCATAAAAAAATAATGGGATGGGGGGAATCCTATTTATTTATTTACATGTCTCCAGAAAAACAATTCCATTGCCCTATTTTGTGGCCTATTCTCTTGGGAAGTTCTTCCTAATCTCATAGCCAAATCCCCAGAGCCTGAGGTCCCATCCCATGGTCATGGGAGACGGGGGGAGCAAGGGGATGCTTAACTTGGTAGCTGACACAAATGAGGTGCTCACTGGTAGCTGCTGAAATAACAGATTAATTAGTTGATTAATTAATATGAAAGGTAGAAGATGTACGCTTCCTATGTGAGCTGGCGTGCTTACTTACGTAAACCGCTGATCTAAACGCAAAGCAGAGAAGCATCCTGCGGCCCTCCTCACCCTTTGCCCTTGCTTCTGTGTGTTCCTCCCTCTATGCACCTCTGTCCCACCTAAGAACCTGCAGCTCCTTCCACGGGACTCCCTGCTCACAAGGCCAACCAAGCAGAAACTCGGGGCATCCACAGCAAGACATACCCAACAATGACAAGAATTCAGCTTTGATGAGCATCTGCAGGCTTCTGTTTTCAGAAAATCTGAGAAAGGAGGACTGTGTTTTAAGTTTAGCCAACCTGGACAAATTTTTGTGTTTTATAATTGTCACAGGCTAAGCTGCGGCCCTTCTCCAAAATTAATCTGTTGAAGTCCTGACCTCACCCTATCCAGGACCTCAGAATGTGACTGTATTTGGAGAAAGGGTCTTTAAAGACGTAATTAAGTCAAAATGAGGTCGCTTGGGTGGGCCTTCATTTAAAATCACTGGTGTAGTCTTTGTTTCTGTTAGACTGCTTTTCATTTCTGTCAATGAGTGTCTTAAGTACTGCAGAAAGGTGTCACTTCTTCCTTTAAGGCTGTTTTGGAATTGTGTTTTTAAAGAAAAGCATTCAAGTATGATAATACACTACCTGTATTTTCACCAAAGTGCTGTTTAGTAGTTGAAACTTAAACTAGTGTCATTTAATAAAGTGACCAGAATGTGTTGTGCTCTGTATTACATTTTCACAGCTTTAAAAATCTGTACACATACTGTTTCATAGAAAATGTGTAGCTTCTGATATCCTAAAATGAATAAATGAATGAATGAATGAATGAACAAAATGACTAGCGTCCTTACAAGAGATTGGGACACAGAAACCCACAGAGGGAAAGCTACATGAGGATAGGAGAAGAAGGTGGCTATCTGCAAGCCAAGTGGAGAGGCCTCAGAAGATACCAACCCTGCTGACACCATGACCTTAGACTTTCAGCCTCCAAAATTGTAAAAAAAACCATTTATGTTCTTTAAGCCACTCAGTCTGTGGGACTTTGTTATGGCAGCCCTAGCCAGGAAATTCAATGACTTCAATATTGTTATTTTAAATCACAAATCTAGTGGAAATACTACTTAATAATCTGTTTATTGCTTAGAGCTTCTAAAGTTTCATTATGATAGAGAAAAAACAAAGGATTATGTATTAAATACTTTATCAACCCATCACCTGGCATGAATACGTATTACCATTTTGTCATATGCTATAATCTTAAAAAAAAAAGAATGAAAACATTCCAGATAAAGTTAAGAGCTCTATCTCTACACTTCTTTTCTCTCCCTTTCTCCTGAGAAGCCAAGGCTATCATGAAATTGGTTTGCATCCAATCCATGATTTTATCTTTTTACTCTATGTGTGTCTATAAACAATATGTTATATTGGTCATTGTGATTTTTAACTTACATATACAGTATGTCATTCTGCAAATTGTTTTTTTTATCAGCATTATGTTTCCAAAATATGGCCATGTTACTACACAGAGAACAAGGTTTTCATTATAACTCCTATACAGGATTCCATCATATCAACATGCCATGATTCATTTCTTGATTCAAATGTCTCCTGATGACATTTTAACTTGTTTCAAATTGTGTTTGCCATTGCACAAGCTATGGCAATAAATGTGGGAGCGTGGGCTCCGGCGTCAGCCTGTGTTTGAATCCTAGCTGTCACTTTCAGTTGTGGCCTTAGACAAGCTCTTGTATCTTGTGGCCTCAATTTCCTCATCTGTCGGATGAGAGCGTTCCCCACTCACATGATTGTTATGCAGATTAAATGAGTTACTATATACACTTTTAGGTATGAAGCAAAGCGCTTGCCAAATAGCAACTGCTATTACTATGTGCTCCGGAGACTGGAATAATAGAACAATTCAAAAACATGGGTCTGGATAACCAAGAGCATCTCAGAGGTGGAACCTGAGTGACAGGTAGAGTGCACATGAGCAGAATGAAAGCCAGAAGCCTCCCAGCCAGGGGAAGGGGTCGAACCACCAGTCTAAGAATGGAAAATGCTGGAAAAGTTTAAGGAATGAACAGTAGCTCAGTTTGGCTGGGGTGAAGGACTCCCATGGGGGGAACAGGAGGCCAGATTCCAGAGAGATGCTGCGGCCTGAACACAAAAGTTCTGAATGCCACAGGCAGAGGTCTGAACTGTACCTTGGGGGCAGTTAGGAGCCAACTACAGCTCTTGGGTTACTGTTACAGAATGACCCTGGGAGGTCTGCTGTGGACCTGTGGGATACCCTGGCAGAGGAAATGAGCTTGTCCTTTACCGAACACCTGCTAGATGCTGACACCTGAAGAGACAGCAGAATGAGCCTCACTGCCTGCCCTTAGGAGCCCACAGCACAGCAGGGAAACAAACAGTAACGAGCTAATGCCTCAAGGGCACAGGCACAAGGCTCCAGAGGGTCTCGGATGGACTGAGATGTTAGCTGTACCCCCTTTTTCTGTCCATCTTCCCTATCCCGGACATGTAAGGACAAGACAGGGCAGCAGGGTGGAGCCCCAGGGCCAGAGAGTGCCTGAGCAAACCACGGGTGACAACAGCCCTGAGTGAGTGAGTGACAGGAGGAGAGCAGGTGGGCCTCAGTTCCGTGGGTGGGAGACACAGCCTCCGGCCCAGGGCCAGGGGGCAGAGTGTGGCAGGGTGAGTGGCCAGTCAACCCTAGACAACGAATCCTAGGCCAGGGTCAGGAAGGCCTGAGGTCACTGTGCTGCCATGTCTGCATCTGGCCACCAGGGATGCTCTAGAGCTAAGGGGAGGAAGGGGGTCCTGGGCAAGTCCATCAGGGGGCAGGAGGCAGGGGGCAGGCTAACAGCTGGCAGGGTAGAGAGGCAGCTAGGTGCTGGGAGGAGGAAGCTGGGCCCACCCTTCCATACCCTGTGGTGCCCACCTCACCCCACCCAGGCTCACTGCCACCCAGCACACAGGGAGAAAGGCTGTCCCCTCAACCCCAGCATCCTGTGACAGGATTTTTTCTCCCAGGACTTGGCCCTGGAGATCTGCTATGCACCTTCGGCACACCTGGCCCACCTCCCATCCACGGAGGCAGACTCCCGGGAGCAGGGGTCGGGTGCAAGGGAAGGGCACCAAGTGGGGTGCTGCCCTCCCACACGCACGCTAGAATGACAGGGACAGTGTAGACCTCTGCTGTCCCACTCACCTCTGCTTTCTCGGCCACTGGGGGCTCTCCAAGAATCCCCCGTGAAATAAATGACCAAATAGATAGATGAAAGATCAGGCGCCTCAGGAGAGCACACTGTCACCTGCTCATGAACACACTGGTGCGGGGCTTCCCTCCCTCCCCTCTGCCCCACCCCAGCCAGCTTGGGGTCACCCTTCAAATAACCCCACCCTCAAATCTTTGTCTCACACAGACAGAAAGTGACAGGAGAAGAAACGGAACTCGCCTCTCTAGCCTTTTAGAAGGTTACCTCTCCAAAAATGTAATACCAAAGGGCCTCTGTGAGCAATGGCAAGGCCCAGTGCACCAACTCCAAGGCCAGGGGCATAGTCTTGGCAACTCACTCCACTGTTATCAGCCTTAAGTGAATCTGAGAGCGGGAAAATCTAGAGTTTTTGAAACTCCATTTAGGAAAATTGTAACCTCTCCACCTCAGGGAAACCACATTTCCATTTTTTTTGTTTGTTTGTTTAAACTTTGCCTTAGACCCATTTTCTAAAATTCTGCCTCTGAGATAACGCTTTGAGCTATAAATCATCTGTCTAATACCAGTCTCCCTCATTCAACTCTAAACTCCAAGAGGGAAGGACCACGGTCTTTTACTTTCTCCACGCTGTGCCCCGGGGCAGTGCACTGTGCCTGACCCAGGGCTCCTGCGAGGTGCTGGGGTGAAAGAGGCTGGAGCCTTCTCCTCTCTGGCTTTGCTAGTGCATCTGCTCATCCTTCCCCAATAGTCCAGATGCAAGGCTGGGCCTTGGCAGGCAGCAAGGCAGGCGGCCAGACACCTGGGCACCCCACAGTCTAGGTACAGATGCAGCTCAGCGGTTACTGTGGGCTGAACACACCACCAATGCCAGGTCCCCATTAGCTGTCTGTTATGCACTTGGAAGACAGTCCTTTGGAAAATGGAATACGAGGCTGCCCCTCCAACACCTGCCCTGGGGATGGGAGCCAAAAGCCCCCATGGGACACAGGGCCCTCCCATGCAGGAGGGAGAGCGGTAGCCACAGGCCACAGGCCCTAAAATCGGGCGCCTCTTTCAATCCCCTCCCTCAGTTGCCAGTGGCTTCCCAAGCTCCTCTTGCCTTGCTCTCTTACTCCTGAGAGCCTCAAAGGCAAGGCTTCAGCCAAGGAAATAAAACTCCACCCTTCCTCCATGCCCCTGCCCCCTCCCCATTTCTCATGTTATTTCCCACTCAGTGTCTTATCGCCACATTTGTTAAAATGACTGCCACTTAAGAGGTGGCAGGGAGTCAGAAACACAATCTGGAGCAAAGCTGATATTAAATAACTTCCTGAGCCTGGCCTGTCTGCCAAGGCTCCCTCCTGGATCTCAGGTGGATAAATGAAGAGGCTGCACAGGACAGGGAGGCAGCGATACCCCAGCCCAGCCTCAGAGCCACCCCCTCTGCTGACGGGAGCCTCCTCCTCCAGGGTGGACTTTCCTCCCCAGGAAAGCCTGAAGCTTAGCAGTTAGCGCTGCCCCTTCTCACTCAATCCTGACCCCCACACACACACCACAGACTGAGCAAAGGGTATACAGTGATGCCTCACACAGAATCCAGGCTAGATGGGCCCTTGTCGCCAACCCGCCTGGACCCTACATTTCCCAGATGAGTGTACTGAGGTTCAGAGGACTCAAGTCTCTCAGGGGAGGCCAACAACAGAGACTGTATTAGAACATCTCAAGAAAAAAAAAAAAGTACCCTCTGGAAAACACCAGAAAGGGTCTTGTTTTCAGGTATCAGAACTGGTTGGCTATAATAAAGTTAGTAGTTTCACATGTGTTTTCCTCCTGTTATGACCTCCTATTGGGGGCCCAGGCAAGAAACAGCCCCCAAAACCATCATTACACTAATGCCCTCAGAGAATCATCGCTAATGCCCTGAAGTTGAAGGGGAGGGATTCTGTTGACAGGAATCTGAAGTCAAAAATCCCCTGACCCTGATTCAGCTTCATGTGGCCCTAGCAATCCCCACCAGCCCCACCCCCACCCCAGATCAGAATACACTTGCTGTTCTCCATTCCAACCACTGGGTGTCACTGCGACCCCCCATTACCTGGAACCCTAAAGCGTTCACTGGGGTGACAGTCCAGGGGGATCTCATATACACCCCCTGAGTTGTGACCTAACTTCATCCTTCTTCCTGAAACAGAAAGATGACCAACCACTGAGTATCCACCATGTTTCACTTTCCACACATCATATAATTTAATCCTCACAGCAACACCTCCCAATAGCACCTTACTTTGCAGGTGAAGAGAAATTAAGTAACTTACTCACAGGTTTAAAACTTTTTAAAAAGGTAAAGATGGGGATCTGAGTTTGATACCAAATTGTATGACTTTTTCTCTACACAATTTAGCCGCCCTTGAGATACCAGTTTCAGTGCTATGGGCTCTAGGTAAGTCAAGTTGGTTTGTTATAAACTCAGAGAAGCTGGTATCTGGGGAGAAACCAAGTGCCCTATGTCTGGAACCTTCATCAAGGGCACAATCAGGCTAGGAAGGCTTATAGCACCTCCCTCCCTGCAGAAATCGTGGTCTAGTGCCCTCCTGTGGCCTACCATGGAACTGGGCTGGATGTGCACCAGAGGCTCCCATGACCCGGTAGGAGGGATTTTCATGAAGAGGTCAACCAATCTTGTTGGATCCCTAAATTCTTTCTATAAGGGCTGGTCTTAGAGGCCCTTCCATGGCTAAACGGCTTACTGAATTGCAACAGCCAAGAGGGCAGCAGCTAGTGAATGGGAAGTTATATAGGGCAAGAAGAGCAATGAAACCACATGGGACATCCAAAACAGGCTGCTGCTAAATTATTCTGGACTAGCATTTCTGGTATCCAAACTCCTGGCGCTGGGAAATGGAGAAGGCAGGCAGTGGGAAGGCTTTGCCTGGGACACTGGGACACTTGGCAACCCAAATGAGTCTCCTATCAGTGGGAATCATAATGTTCTCTCTGTGCTTCCAGTGCCCCATGGCAGACATGTGCCTCTGCCACTTTGTCCCCTGTTCCAAACATAAGCCATCTTGGTCCCTCTGTGGCCTCCCTAGCTTTGTCCAGGTGTTAGTTTTCCTCGTGAAATCTCCTCTAATCCCACTCTTCAAGGACACAGAAAAATCCCTGCCCATCACCCCTTGCAGACTCCCACAAGCCACTCTCCAGTTTGGCCTCTCTGTACCCAGCCCATGCCAGGCACCTACCATGATCTCACTTAATCCTCACAGCCACTCCCTGAGATGGACATAGTTAGCCTGATTTTTCAGCCGAGGAAGTGGAGCCTCAGAGAAGTTAAGTAACTTGCCTAAACCCACACAGGGCAGAGCCTGGATTTAACCTCAAAGTTGTCTGACCAAAGAAGCCTCCACTCTCCCTACTACACCCAGCTGCCTCTTGGACAAAGAAACCATGGAAAAGCTCAGGGCTCGGGACCTTCTAACCAACATCCTGGAGTAGAGAACCAATCTGTTAGGGTGTATACAATGAGCTGGAAGGAGACTGGAAGCAGGCGGGGCAGATGAAGGCCGTGATAAGTAACTATGCTTGTGCGGATGAGCTTCTGGAGTGTGGTAATGAGAAGAAGAAGAAAATGAAAGCGAGAGAACCAGCAGTAAGAGTTACACGTACATACATTCTCCCTGAAATCTTACCATAACCCTGCATTATTTTTATTATCACCGTTTTTCCGAGGAGGAAACTGATGATCAAAAAAGTTAAGTAGCCATCACCCCAGGGTCACAGCTGCTGAAAGGCAGAGTCATGATCTGAAGCTTCATTTCGTTGTTGCTGTAAACAAGTAGAGTTATTCATGCAAATGATCTCCAGCCCAGAAGGAGGGCCATAAACGTCTGTATTATTCTTGCTCTTCCTTGGACTATCAAAAATAAAGAGGTGAGGACAGACTGACCACAACAGAGAGGCCCTGCCTGCAGCCCAGGGCGGGCAGCTGGGGACTGGCCCTCAGGGAGGAATCATAGGCCCCAGCCCAGTTAGCTCAGCACCCACCACAAAAGCAGAAGACTCAGTCTCTAAAGTTGATGACCCCTTTAGTAGAACAAGGCTCATCCGTGGACCAACTTACTCTAATACAAGACTGTCTGCACAGAAGTCTTGTCAAAACCCTCCAGTCCAGTCAGGGCCCATGACCCTGGCTGGCAAGTCACTTTCATACTCATCCCTGTACATGGTCATCTCCAAAAGCAGACACAGGGTCTAAAGGGGTTAAGAGAAGACCCAAGCTCTCACCTCTGGTGAATGTCATGGCCGGGTATTCAAGCAATCACTTGGTGTCCAGTCATTTCCAAGCATGGGTTAAGGTGCAGGGACAGGTGTGAGACGCCCATACACTTGAGCCAGCACGTCAAACAGCCGGAGGGTGTATGTAAAGCTCACTTCACCATGATACTAGTGGAATCGGCTGTCAACTTTTCGGTGTCCCCATCAACCCCGTGATCTTCCTCCTGCTGCCGCTGACAGCATCCAGAATGGAAGCACTTCAGGTAGATGTCCCCCAACCTGGGACACTCCCCAGCCATCTCCTGCCTGAAAAGCCAGGAAGCTGCGGTGTGAGGGAGTCTCGCATACCAGACTGCAGAGACACAACAGAGACAGGACCAGCTCTGCCAAGAGTGAGGCCCCGCATACGGAAGGTGGGGCCTCCGTGGTCAGCCCTGGCCAGGAAAGGATCCCAAAGCCGAGGCTGACAGTGCCCTTTCCACCCAGCTCCAGCTTGCAAAGCCACCCGCCCAGGACCGTCTCTGCGCCACACTGCCCTCTGGTGGCCACTAGGAGTCTGGAAGCAGACGGTCTTCGCAGGCAGGAAGCCAAAAGCCTTACAGTTTGTTTACGGAGACCTGGGACGTGCTGTGCACAGAACACAGGAGGAGAGGCACTTGTGTCTGTGTGAAGACGCCCCCAGACACGCTCACACAGCCCAGTCTGCCAAGGCAGGTAGCTGAGATGAGGACTTCGAATCGAAGATTGCTGCCTTCAGTCTCCCACTCACTCTGCCAGGAGCTAAGGGCTCCTGTCCCTGCCTCAGAATTTGAATCCCTCTCCCCCAGAGAAGACACCAACAAGGAGAAAGGGAATGGAGACCCAACCCAGCTGGGGAGGCCGAGCCTCTGCATTGGGTCTGCCTTGTGCCAGGAACTCACTGGGTGACTGTGAAGTCACTTCACCTCTCATGAGCCTCAAGTTCTTCCTTGGTAAAACTGGATTTAACCCAAATTATTTCTGAGTCCCTTTCCAGATCTAATAATTTATAGTTCAAAGTCTTAACCTTTTTCTTAAATCAAAAATGCTCCCAGTCATCAAGAAAAGGAAATAACCAATATGGTACCCAATTGTTTACAGAGCCCATCAAGTATGTCTTTGCAAAAGTCCCACAGAGACCAGTGATCCTGTGATGGAGCTCGGCTGGAGAGTTAGATGACCCACTTCCCAGAAGAGGAAACTGAGGCCAGAGGCTGGAGAGGTTCCAGGATGTGACAAGCTGATACAGCCAACAAGCAACAAAGATGTACGTGTACATAAAGACCTGTCCTACGATTTGGGCTGTTTTGCAGGGTACTCCTGCTGTCTTTATGGGGACAGTGGTAGCCATCTCCCATGCCCCTAACCCATCCCTGTGGAGACACAGAGCTTCCATGAGTAGTGAAGGTGGAGAGATAAGGAAAGAGTAAGAAAGAATACAGTAAAAGGAGTTTGTTGGGAAGAGGGCAAGGGAAAGACACAGGAAGGCCAGAGATCTGCCCCCCAGCTCTCAAACGACCCCCTTTTCCTCTACATCCAGAGGCAGTCCTTGTACTCCAAAGCCCCACCTGGGAAAAACCACCAGCCCTCTGCTTCCCGATCGTGGCTTTCTCTGGCCATGGGCAGCCAGGGGCACAGTCCTGCTGGCAGCGCCTCCGTCCAAAGAGGAGCTGGCTGGGACCCAGCCGCCAGCTTCCTGAATCCCGGCCAGCCTCAGCTGGCACCTGGTCTTCTGTGGAGCTAACCTGACCTCAGAGGCCAGGACATCATGGGGTGATCGAGGAGGTCTGAGAAGAGGGCTTGGCTGAGACACAGCCTCAGGGGAGGCTATCTGTTGGGAACAGGTCAGGAGGAGAGACCAAATGCCCTTTTGCACTGTTAGGGAGGCCTATCTGAATTGTGTTGGCCGACACTGTTTGGCCAACACTATATCCGTAATTATCCCATTTGCCTTCCCCTCCAACCCCAGCCAGGGCAATTATCACCCAGGGAACTGGAATGTCACAAAATAAAGGATTTTCCTAGACCTTCGTGTCAATCCTTTTATTATTATTTTCTCATAATGGTAATATATCCGTACCTGTGTGTATGTGCAAATATAAATACATGTGTATGTACATGCTAGTATGCATAATAGTATAGCAAAAGAATATAGGCAATATAGCTTAATATTTAAATGCCAGGCTGTTTTGCCTTTTACTGGCTGCATGAAATTAACTAAGTTCCTTTTCTGGATTTAGTTTCCCCATCTGGAAAATGAGGCTGGTAATAGTACTTCTCTTACTGGCTTAGTGTGAGGCCACAACAAAGTATTACCCTTGGAATTGTGTCTGGAACATGGTAAGTGTTCAATAAATGCTAGCTGTTGTTAGTTATCAGGAACTCAATAAATGACAGCTGTCATTAATGATCATGTATCGCCAGCTTTCTCTCTGCCAGGCATGACACAGGGAGCAGAACTTTCAACAGAGTCCTGCTATAAGGTAGTGGTCCTTGTTATACTTATCTTACAGATAAGGTAATTGAAACCCAGTGGAAGGGAGGAATTTGTCCAAAGCTAGGCCAGGCCTGGAGGAGCTGCTGGAAAAACCAGGTGGAGGAAGAGAGCAGCTCCCAGGCCTCTCCATGCTTGAAGATGTCTGGGGAAGGAATCTAGAATCTCCCACCACCCATGCCTTTGATGGGACAAGCCAGTTAGGGGATTGGGGGCAGATGTGTGACCAGGAAGAAAAGACAAGCCCCTGAGCCTGCCGAGAGAGCCCCAGATTCCCCAGCCCTGTATGTGAACAGAGCTCAGCAGAAGGCCTCATTGAATTTATTTCTAATCGGCGTGGGCTGCAGGCTGCAAGGAGCCCTGGGGCTGCCAGCCTCGAATACTTGCTGCCTCTGGGGACCCTGAATTTGGAAACATTGCCTCAGAGGGAGACACAGTCATGGGGGAGGTTCTGGCTTCGACAAAGTGCCCAGAACGGGAGCCAGGGCTGAGTAGAAGGCGGCCACAGCACCTGGGAGTGCGCCTCAGAAGAAAAGTCTCCCAGTAACCCGCAGAGCCCACTTGAGTCCCTGCCCCTCTATGGGTCTCAGGAACTTTTGGGTAACATGAGGGAGGAGATGATGGCCAGGGTGAATTCAGCTCTGAATTCTTGTAAGCTGTGCACTTACAGGTAGTGGAAATCTGAGGACCCTCCTTGGCAATTCTAAGGCCCCACTGGGCACTCAGCTTTCGTTCTGGTTGCACTGGAGCCTTACTCGCTCTCAACACACCTCACCACCAAAGTGTCTGTGTTTCCCAAAGTTGGGGCAAATGAGGCTCAGAGACAATGACTTGAGCTGATCGCTCCACTGGTCACCAACAGATCTGACTGAGTCCAGTCTTCATCCAAGCCATTCTCAGGCCAGTTGCCAGGACACTCACTCAGCCACCCTGTGCAAGATCCTCAAAGATTAGTCATTGCCATAATGCTACCGTTTGGACCATAAAGGACTTTCTGGATGAAAATATTCTGCATCTCCCATCCCAACAAACTATAGGATGTCCCACTGACCTGTCACAGCCTGATAAAGAACAGAGCCAAGGGGATGAGAGAGGCAGTGAGGGGAGTAGCACGGGAGGAGCCGCTGCATCTTTCCATTTGTGGGCCACAGCGGCTCAATCACCTGGGTTTCCAGTTTTGCTCTTTGTTTTGTTAATCTGTAAAATGGGACTAGCAATCTCTGCTTTTGTACTTCAAGTAGTTGTCACAGAACTCAACAACCATAACTGGAAGTCATGATATAAATGAATCATGGAAATGAGGAATGGGGACAAAAAGGTGGATCCCAAGAGGTCCTAGGAGACCATCTTTTGAGAACTTGCCTAGCCCCTGGGAGGGGGTGTACAGGCCTTGCAAACCTTGATGGGGAGCAGAGATTCCCTTCCCACCCAGCCTGGTCACCTGCCCATCCCCCAATCAACCAACCTTTCCTTGGCATGGCACCCGTAGGGGACAGGGGATTCAGGACCATCCCTCCTGTCACTGCCCTATCTCCTGCTCAAGCACAAGAACACTGGGCACCAAGCTGTTTTGATTATGTATGATTTAGCAATAAAAAATTTATTTCGTAACCCCCAAACACTCATATTTATTAAATTATATGTATATATACCTACAATACATACATTAAACATTCCCTTTTCAAGGCAAGAATAATTTGAAATAGAAGTTTTAACGCTTTCTTCTCACACTCAGGGGAAGGCCTGTGCAGAAAGCTTTGCAGAGGGACAGGTCCTCCTGACCGTGAGCCCAGGGGGCAGGGCGCAGGCTACAAACCTGGCTACGACAAGCTGCAGGCCCCAGCACATTCTTGTAAAGTGTGGCATTTGGTCCGGGAAGCTAATTCCAAATTGTGTCATGTGTCACAAATGGTGTGAAATTCTGGGTGGCCCCAAGTTTTCTAGAGATGGAAAGGAATGCAAGAGGAAAATAACCCGTGGCCCCTGGCCAGGGAAAGAGCACACCATGCCCTCCTCCTGGTAGTATCACAAGCATCACCACCATCCCAAAGGAGGTATCCTTAAAAGTAGCCTGGCTGAGCCTCCTGGGGGATGTTCCTTGGACCCTGGGATGACATATGTCCTATTTGGAGGAGACACCGCCCCATGGCCTCAATTCATAATTGAATCTACAGGCTCACAAAGGCTATGAACCTCTGACTTACAGGGAGTTTGGGACAGCGCTAAGGTGAGATTCACACAGCCCATTCTTTTCCCTAATCCTAACCTCCACCAGTCAAATGGAGGCCCCAAGGGGAGGCTGGACATGGTGCCTGTGACCTCTGTCCCAGATACCCAATAGAACACTTGAGATAGGGACCTCAGGCCACAGTGGAGATGCCATGATACTGGCAAGTGCAATCCCAAGGGAAGACCATAGGCCAACCACTCTCCACCCAAGAGCTAGCTGAGGGGGCCCTGGTCCTTGTCCAAAGTCAAACAGAAGGAGTCAGCAGGCAGACAGGCAAGGCAAGGAAAAAGGCTTCCAAGGGGTCCTCCCTTTCTCACAGTAGCACCTTCCACTTCAGCCAGGTGGGGGGCAGCTGGAGCTTTGCAGGGCCATGAGGAACCTTCCAGGCTCAAGCCTCCTAAGGGCCAGTATACAAGCTCTCTCGATGCTATGGACAGGCTGGGCTGGTTTTACTCAAAGTGGTCATGTTCTCAGGTCCCATGAAGATGGCCTTGGCCCCAGCATGGACAGCAGGACTTTGGCCTACTAGGTTTGCTAGGGCATAGTCCTCTGGCTCCAGGGAGGGTCTAGACCCCACTAGCAGGACCTCTGGAGTCCAACAACCCAGCTTTCATCCTGGAAGTATCCCTTTCCTGAGCCGTAACCAGTCCCCCTTCTAATCTGCCCTCAGAGGCCCTCATGTCTCTGCCTACCTCTCTTGGGTACAGCCCCAGTCCTGTGGTACCTCGCTGTACCTACTGAATGAGCCCCATGGCACCTTTCGGGCCGGGCTTACACCCCCACCAGGATCCCAGCCCTCACTGGTAATTGCCTAGGCTGGGTGTCCCTTGAACCTAGAAAGACTGAGAACCAAGGGGCCAGTACATCAGCCAAAGCCCAAATGAGTCTTCTGCCAACCAGGAGGGGGCCTTCAGGGAAGGCAGCAGAAATAAAGGGACCAGACAGCTGACAAATATCAGGGACCCTGTGGCAGCCAGAGTGAGACCCAGCTGGTGACTCAGAGTCCCAGCTAAGAGCACACAGTTTTTGCAAGCCCAGCCATCCAGCCCCAAGAACACCTGCCCACACATCTTCTGTCTAACAGCCAAAGGTCACACCATCCCAACCCAGCCCCAGGCAGGCCTGGCCAGAGAGGCAGCCCAGACAGCCACCCTCCTGCCTTTGTGATGTCAGAAACTGGTTGGGTGTGGCTGCGCATGGATCCTTCTAGGGGAGGTCACCATGTGTCAAAAGCTCCAAAGGCAAAGGATTGGCCTCCTGAGCAGAAAGAGGCTAATGGGAGAGGAGGTGCCTAAGGAGCAGCTTGGCTCTGAGAGGGGCAGAGGTGAGACCCACACTTCTGGCCTAATGCCTTGCAGCTGATGTCCTCCTGACACTGATAGGGCAGTCAAGTAGCCTCCCCCATCAGAAGCAGCTCTCGGCCAGGCTCCCAGGACAAGTGCACAAGGAACCCTCCACACACCACTCCTGGGACTTGTCCCTAAGTCCATGAATCTGTGAGGTCCTGGCCTCTTCTCCATGCCCAGAGGCTGCCCAAGCTGCACCCTGGGGCATATCTCAGCATGTAGAACTCCAGGCTGATGGGGTCTGGGAGACCCTGTGGCCCCATTGCCCTGACACCATCAGAAACCTGAAGAACACCTCTCCGGCACAGAAGTGGCCTCAGCTGAAGCCCTCTTTCCACATCACACTAAAGCCAGGGTCCTCCCCAAGGGGGACTCCTCTCTCCCCCCACACTCCTTTCCAGCCTGCCCCACCACGTGGGAGGCCTGGGCTCAGATGCTAAGCCTAGCTCCCCCTCTGGAGCTGTGTGCCTAGGAAAGTTACTTTACCACCCAGCCTCCATTTCCTCGGGTAAAACAGGGATGGGGACATGACTTCCCAGGGTGAGTGAGACCGCCCTCCCTCTCCCCGGGCTCTCTGCCTCTGGAGTAGAAGGCTGGGCCCTTCCCCAGTTCAGTCAATAGCAGCCACAGATATAACAGGGCACTGGGGAGGAGACTGGTGGGGAGAGGTCATCTGACCCATGACCTCTGACCCCCCCCCACCGGCCACTGGCACAGCTCTGGCAGGAATCCACTTCCCTTGTTCCTCAATGTTGGCTGGACTTAGGGAAAGGGGTCCTGATGGCCTGCCAGAGCTCAAGACTTGAAATTAAGAATGGGGACATGCACACAGAAGGGCTCCCAACTCCTTGAGCACTATCCCCCCAAACACCCCCTGAGGTCCTTCAACGCCACCCCAGGTCCCGCCCATCACAGACCCTTCTGGCAGCCTGGAAAGACCAACCCAACTCTTCCCTATCAAACTGCTTCTCTGAGCATCATTTTCAGAGGCACGACACCTCTGTATGGCTATAAAGAGCCTACGTGATTGTGACTGTCCCTGCCTCCCACTGGCGTCCTACAGATACACACATCCTTGGGGCAGAGAACAAGCTAGATGCAGCTCACTCCACTCCCAGAGACCAACACTGGGCACCGGGGACAGCTTCCTCCAACCCTTGGACCACTCCTAGAAAATGCTAGGTCCAGACCCTGGACACCAAGACATCACCAAACTCCCCCCACCCACCTACACACACACACAAACAGCCCCGATCGTGCACTTCCAAGTCTGAGTTTCCCTGACAATCTCACTCGGGACCCTCCTCCCTGCATCCTCGGGGATGCCAGAGGCTGTGGCCTGCAGGGAGGGACAAGCACAGTTAGGTCCATCCTCTTTCTCTTGCCTTCCCCCTTTCCCCCTCCCCCTCCCCCTTGGCTGTTTGTCTTGTCATCTCTGGCCTGGTTGAAGGGGGTGAGGGGGTGAACAGTAAGAGCTGAGATATGGGTCAAGCCTGTCTCCTGGGCTGTCCATTCCCCTCAAACTGTCAGCTGCGAGAACACAAGCAGAGACTCCATTAAGCCAAGAGGGCTGGTGGTTTTCAAGAGAGCAGGACCGCAATTCCTCCGGGCTTTGCAGCCCCAGAGCACTGGGCTAAAGCCGGGGAGGTTCTGGGAGAGCCGCAAGCACCCAAGGCGGGTTTGGTCCCTCTTGAATCTGCCCAAAGGTAAAGACACCCCAAATGCCTTCCTCAGACTCTGGCCAGGACTTCAGTGCAAACCCTTCTTATCCTCCTCCCACTCCTGGGGACCTCCAAAGGGTGACAGCCTTGGAGGAAAATAGGGGTGAGCGACCCCCTAAACAACCCCAGGGCCATTCACACCCTTCTCCAGGGCAGCATGATGGGAGGGGGTCAAGGAGAGAAGAGGTGGGCAGGCTCCTCCGAGTCCCCGAGCTCCTGCTCTCCCTCTGTTTCTACACCGCCCCCAATCCCCACCAGAGAAAAAGCAGAAAAAAAGCAGGCCCCCACAGGTTCCACTCGGAGGGGGCAGAACCCAGCCAAAAGCCAGCTAGAGTTCAATTTTCCCAACAAGTATATCTGCACGACCACACCAGAAACCCTCGACCCCAAAACACACGGCTTCTCCTCTTCCTTCACCATCCTGACCCAATCCTCCAAGAGCACTTATCAAAGCCCAGACGGGGAAGGGATGTGGAGGCGCCCAGACGCAGATGAGGGTGGGAAAGGGGGACGTCTCAGAAATGCCCAAAATGGGGCCGGAGAGGGCGGCCAGAGGGAAAGGGAAGCGGTAGGCGTCCATGGCGGCCTCCACACGTCCAAAGTCTCCCGCGAGCAGCCAGCTCCCAACTTGTTTACTTGTCAGCGTGTTTTGCTGTTTCCAAAAGGAAACAGTTAAAACATTTCGGCTAGATTGCGAGCAGTCTCTATCTGTCACCTTCCCTGTGGGCTAGGCTAAGCGTCGCTATACCCGCCGCCGCCTCTGCCGGTGACTCGAACCTCGTCTACTTTATCCCACTTGAGCGTGGCCAAACTGTTGCTATTTAGTAGGGGGCAAAGAGTCCAAATTCGCACCCTCGAATCGAGCCAGCGGCGAGCACGGGCGGGGGCGCGGGCGGGCGCTGGGCCCTGAGTGCCCCCGGCCGGCTGGGGTCCTCTCCCGTGAGAGGTGCACAGGCGCATCGCCCGATCGCGCCTAGCCGGGGCCAGAGTCACCTGGAACGCGCAGCCCGAGAGCATCTCCCGAGCCAGAGCGAGCCTGACGCGCGCCCGCAGGCGGCGGGCAGCGGCGAGCCGGGGCGGGCAGAGGGCCGGTTCCCGGCCGCGGGCCCGCAGGAGGGAGACCCGAAGCTAGGGGAGAGGCGGGCTGGGGAGCGGCCGCCTGACTTACATGGAAGTGATATTCCTTGAGATGTCCGTGATGTTGATGCTGGCGTTCCCATTGCTGTTCCCTGAATCCTGCCCTTCCAGGAGGGGAAAGAGGCTCCCGTCGTCCGGCCGCCGGCAACTGATCTCAGTCTTGCTGCAGACACAATTTGCAGGGCAAGCCAGCACGGAGCCCACATAGTCCAGCCAGACGCTTCCCAGCAAGAAAATCCGCCAGAAACTACACTTGGCTGGGCAAAGAGACACATCCATCTCCGATCGCTGCTTCTAAAAAAGAGGAGGAGGAGAGGAGCGGGGGGTGGGGTGGGGGGAGTGGGGAGAGCAGGGGGGAAGGAGACAAAGACGGCGAGGGAGGGGGGAAGGGGGAGGGGGGCTCTGCCTTTGAAACGCCGAGCGATCAGATGCAAAATCCTTCAGCGTCTGAAACCATCGCGGCCGCCGCCGGGTGGGAGCCGCCGGGAGCGCCTAGTGGCGCGGTCTGCCGGGCATGGTGGCCGGCTCGGCGCTCGCCGACTCGCCGGGTCCAGCGGTTCTGGAAGCTAGGAGCGCTCTCCGACTCCGAGACTTTGCAGGGTTGCCACAGACGGTGGGAAGGCAAAAAAAAAAAAAAAAAAAATTTAAAAAGGAGAAAAAGGAAAAAATGGTGCTAAAGTCACCAAGTCCCACCTACTGGGCAGAATTAAAACGGACACACCTGCCAAACACACACACTCACACACACTCACGCATACACACGCCCGGAGCCCGAGGGAAGGAGGAGGAGGAAGAAGATGCGGTCTGAGCTGCCGCAGCCGCCGCGAATGGCTCGCCGCGCGCCTGCAAAAATGTGCAAGTGCTCGGAGCCTCGCGAAACGCGCGGCTTAGCGGAGCGTCGCCTCGGCTCCCGCCCTCCCTCCCGGCCGCCGCCTCCCCTCCCGCGTCGCGGCCTCCTCCCCCCGCCCCCCGGCCGGGCTGGGAGCGGCAGGAGAGCGGAATTCCCCCCTCCCTCCCTCCCCACACCCCTTTCCCTCCCCGCCCGTCCTCTCCCTCCTCCCTCCCCACCCACCCACCCACTCGCCGGCTCGCGGCTCTAGCCGGCACCGCCACCCGCAGCCGCGCGGCAGCCCGCCCGCCCGTTCCACGCCTCGCAGCCCGGCGTCCGCTCGCCGCAGCCAAGGGGAAACCGAGACGAAAGGGAAAAAGTTGCAGTTGGGATTGTGAGGGTCGGGGCTGGGGAGAGGGAGTTGGCGAGCTGGCTGCGCGACACGGAAAGGCGCTCTCCTTTCCACTTTTTGGCCCTCGCGCTGCCCGGTTTTGCTGCAATCCGGACCGCGGGAGGAAGTGAAATGAACGTGGCCGAGGTGAACGGGGAGCGCTCCCGAGCCTGCGGGGTGGGGGCGTGCTCGCTGACGGCGACACGGGGACTGAGAGCGCACAGGGACCCCAGAAAGGAACCCGGAGCCTGGGATCCGGGCATACGCGCGGTCCTTGGTGTGAATGACACTCATTTCTGTAATCCGGAGTCCAAGGAGCTGGGCTCGGCTGGGAGGGGACTGCGGGTCTTGGCACGCTTGGTGCCCCCGCGCGCACTGCGCCTTCTTGGCAGTGCGTTTTGCTTGCTTGGGCAAACAAGGAGCGGGGAAGGAAGGAACAAGCGCCGAGAGGGCTGCGCTGGAGAGCCGAGGTGGCCCGGGGTGAGCCGGGCATGTGAGAGGAACGGCCGGGAAATTGAGATGCAAGGGGCATTTTTTGGCAAGCGCCACACCAGCGCGGTCAGAGGCCGGCTTCTCGGGCTCTGCTCTCGGGTGCGCTGAGCTGGCTGCCGGGTGAGGGGGCGGGCGGACTGCTTTCTCCGGATTCGGGGGCGCAGAACCTCCCTCCTACCCTCCCACACCAGCACCCCTTCCTGGTAGGGGTGCAAAGCAGGTGCAGCCTTCCACACGAGCTCAGATTCTATTGGGGAGGGGAGTGGGGCCCTGTTTTTTCGCCTTGGCAGGAAAAATTTTTTTAATAAAACGTAAAGATGCCAAGTGTGAGGTGTTCCATGAGAAAATCCGAGCATTCGCTGTCGGGAAGGAGAAGAAAGGGTTAGGGGAGTCCGAGCAGGCAGACACACTACAGCATTCACACGCAGAAGAAAGCAGGGTTCTCCTCCCCGAGCTTGGATGAGGGCAGGCGAGGAAGCAAAATGCATTGAATTCAACTGCATCCAGTATCTGAAAGGATTCTCCCCCGCCCCCCGTGGATCCCGATGCAGGTCATGCAACTTGCAGGCAAGATGGGGGAAGGGGTATGCCGGTGCCACCGCCTGCCCCAGGCGCAACCACAGGCCAGGCGCCTTGGAGTGGCACTGTCACTGGGAGTAAACTTGGATGAAAAAGAAAGAAAGAAAAGAACATGCCTATAAAAGGCAGTTTTCCCGACTTCCCGTCACATTCCGCTTCTCTTGGCCTCAGTGAGACTTTTACCCCCTACACCATTATGGCCTTGTCCCCACACTGGCACTTTGCCCTCCCACCAGCAGGAGGGGACAGAGTGTGGAGACTGCCTTAGACTCTCAAACCAGTTCTTACTGGCCCTAGGCCAATCCTTGGTGTCCTTAGTCCACTGGGAATCTCCCTGCCCCTTCAAGTGCCATTTTGTGATTGGCCTCTATCTGTTTGGGAGTCCTGGAAACTGAGGTGTGTAGTCAAATACTCAAGCTTGGTCTCCCCTGGCAGGTGACAGGTGGCAGCAGAGAAACACAGAACCTTTCTCAGACCACTCCGAGGCAGGGAATGCCAAGTGGATTTAGCCTAGCATCACTTTTCCAGCCTAGTACTAAAATGGTTGTATCCAAAAGATGCCCAGCCCGTTTTTTCTGAAAGAGAGAGATGATTTTATAACATTTCCAGCATAGAAGGGGAGGCATCCCTAAGTCAGAACAACTTTTAAAAAACAAACCAACAACCCTTCAAAAATCCCTTTGGAACTGGTCAAAATGCTGACTGTGAAGCAAGGGGCCCTGGCAGTGAAAGCCAGGTGCCAGTGCTTTTGCTAGCGGCGGGGCCTGAGCAGGCAGCTGATGCCCTGGGAGTGGGGAGAGCAGAATTCTGTTTCTGACCATAAGGCAAATGACTTAAGTCCTCCAAGACTCAGCTTTCACATCTGTAAAACGACCACATTGGACCAGATCCTTGCAGCCTAAAGGTGGCCCTCTGACAATCCGCACCCACATCTCCACAATCTCCTAGAAGCTCATTAGAAAAGCAGTGTCTGAGGCCCCACCTCAGACCTACGAAACCTGAATATCCATTTGAACCCAGGGGAGCTCCCAAAGTCCCTTCCAACTTGAATATTCTCTAAGTGGAGCTGGGCCAAAGGGACTGCTGAGAAAGAAGTGGGATGTTGGGGTGGGTCCTCAGAATATTATTCTGTTGGGGTAAAATAAACTGGGTGTTTCAAGTGCAGCACCCTTGTCCAAACAGACTGTGGAAGTTTAAAGGAGATGGACAGAATGACCTGCTCACACTGCCAGGCAAATATGCAGTGGCCACACTTTGCTAGTTCTTAACCTCGGAGGTAGCTCAGATTTGGATGAGGAACCAAGAGAAAGTTTCCAGCAAAGACACCTTCCTCTCAGTCAACAGACGTCCAGAGCCTTTGGGGTATCATATCTTCTTGTTAAGAATGTCCCGGGGTGGCGCCTGTGCCAGCCCCATATACCCAGGGGAGTGGGTTCCAACCCAGCCCTGGCCAAACTGCAACAAAAAAACAGCTGGGCACTGTAGCAGGCGCCTATAGTCCCAGCTACTCAGGAGGCTGAGGCAAGAGAATCTCCTAAGCCCAGGAGTTGGAGGTTGCTGTGAGCTGTGATGCCATCTCACCCTACCGAGGGCGATAAAGTAAAACTCTATCTCCAAAAAAAAAGAATGTCCTTTTTGACCAGAAAGAATACTTGTCACGTTATGGGGTCCTAGAGACTGTGACTCAGTTCAGCATCCTGCCATCTGGGGTTGTAGACTCCAGGTACTCACCAGGTACCCCCTGCTGAGCAGTTACAGGTGGGAATGGGCAGAGTTTCTTTTAACAGAAAGTAAAAGTATGGAAACCCTTGACAGCTGAGCAGACACCGTCCAGTACTAAGGGTTTGGAAAAGATAGGAGTGTTCCCAAGATTCGGATGTGATCTCCCACCAGATAGGCCAGAGTGAGGGCTGCCAGCCAGAGCACACTGTGGCCCAATTTTCCTGACACCTAGAGAAACTGATCATATCTCTTTCATAGAGGGCATGCTCCAGGTGTGTGAGCACCTGAAGTTTCCATTTGACTATTTGTTTATACGGATGCCCAGCAGCCAAAATCCCTGCCACCAAGAAAAGAAGGAAGGGGGTGGGAGCTCAGGAGGCAGACACACAAAATGCTGATCTGGGAAGCACCACCTCCCAGCGCCTCCCCACGCTGCAGGGTCTGCTGGCCTGCTGGTCACCTGTCTGACTTTCTAAACCCCTTTTCAAATGGAACCACACCCCTGAGGACTGACATCACTGGGATGCCGGCCAGACCCCAGGCATTGCAGAGTCACCCACCATGCCCTGCTTTGATGGTATCAGCCTCATCCAGGGACTTTCTGAATAACTTTCTACTTGAGCAGAAATAGAACATAAATCTGAGCTGAGAAAGAAAGTGTGGTATGGGGTGGTAGCTTGGGAGAGCACAGGAGGAAACAAAGACTGGGTCCTAAAGAACTTACTGTTCCAAAGAGCTATCTGGAGGTGGCAGAGAGGTACAATACTTTCCAGAAGGTCTGGGACCAAGAGGAAAATTTCAACCATACGCAGAAGGTAAAAGCCCACCAATGTGGGAGGCATTCAAGCTCCAAAGGGTCCTAGAAAGCAGGAAAATCCAACTCTAGGAGGCCCCAGCTCAGGAGTCTGACTCAAGTCTCAAGATCTTGGACAAACACCTGCCAGGAGGCTAGAGCTCCCTGGTGCTGGTGGTCGTGGTGGGGAACCCTTCCATCTTGCTCCTGTCCATTAAAGAAGATTCCTTGAGGGATTTCTAGGTTATCCTGCCCTGCCCTGCCTTGGCAGAGGTGTACAGAAGAGGCTTGAGGGTCCCCACTAGTGATGCTGCCCAAGTGATCCTGCACATTACTCACGCTGAACCCTAGAGTCACAGGGTCTCTGGGCTGGGTCCCATGGGCCATCAGAAGCCACCCCACTTGATGCAGACATCCCTCAGTGCCCAGTCTGTCCTGCTTGAACACCTTCATGAACAAGAAGCTCACTACCACCCAAGGCCTCCCTCTCTTCTCTCAGACAGCTTTATTCCTTGGGTGTTCTTCATTCTGAAATAGCGAAGCCAGCCTCCCTAAAACTCCCACCCTTGCTGCTACTGCTGCCACCCAGAACCCCAGGGAAAAGTCCAGTCTCTTCTATAAACCAGTCAGGAGGTGGCCCACCTCCCATCTCTTCTCTGACCAAAATGTCCTCAGTTTCTTCCTTTACTTCAAAAGCACAGCTTTCTGACCCTTCCCCACTCTGGCCATTGGGGGCGCATCCAGGTTGGTCCAAACGGCTTATTTAAAGTGTGGCGCTAAACAACGTAGCTTTTCAGTGCTCTGACCCTGGGGACCCAGGGAGTAGGCAGCTCTAACGGGCCTGAAATGGTGTCATGGTAAATTCAACCCACTGAGTTGAATTTACCACCCTCTAGTGTCTGAACTCAGGCGAAGTACTTAATTCTCTGGGCCTCAATTTCCCCTTCTACAAAATAGCACAAGGTTGTCCTGAGAAAATACAACAAAGATCTTTGGACAGTGCCTGGTGCATAGTAAGCCTTCCCTGTGTTAACTTCATTATGCCACTTTTGAGGTTCCCAGAGGGCTTTACCTCCCCAGCTGAGAAGCCCCAGCAGAGACTCTGTGGTCCTCTAACAGCCAAACACACCAGCACCATAGTTCCCCCACACACGCACTGCGAGGTGCCCTCTGGCAAGTTGATGGCACTGTTAAGTGTGGACACAACCTAGGATGCTCTCTGGCTTAGGGAGGGTCCAGCGAGTCCTGGGTCCTCGTCACTCACTGCTCCTTCTGGGCTAGAGCAAGCTTTGGTCCCTCAGGTAGGGAGGTATTCCCTGCTGAGTCACCTCTGGCTGTGAGCTATTGGGCTGGGCTGAGAATTTAATGCCGCACAATCCAGGTCCCAAGTCTGCAGCAGCGTCCCTGTGGGGGCCCTGAGCAGGCGAGGGAAGATGCCTGAAGCCCTTCTGCAGACAGCAGGATCCAGGGCAGCTGGGTCCCTGCCAGCAGGTGAGCACCACTGCAGGGCTCGGGGAGCCAGGGACCAGGTATGAAATGAGAAGTCAGGATTCATGCTTCTGGGAAGCCAGAGGGATGAGTGACTTCTACAAGTGGTTAGGAGAGGCTATGGCAGCACCACTGACAGGGACTGGGGGACTTAGGTGTGGCTGGGAGGATTGCACCCCAACCTCCACCCCTCACCGTGGACACTGCGCTCAGTGCTTTCCTCTGCCGTGGCAACCTACACGCCGCCTCCCCTTGCATAATACCCAGCCATTTACCTGGGAATCATCTCAGAGGGCAGCCAGGGTTAATGGCCTTCAATTGCCAGATGAGGGAACTGAGATGGACAAAATGAAGCAGAGAAGTCCGGCACCTTCCTCATTCCCGAAGGAATGCTCCTGCTGTTACCAGGTTTCCAAATGTAAGTTCCTTGAGACAAGGACCTTGCCCGTTTTATCTTCTGGATTGCCAGCCCCTTAAACAGTACTAAGGACACAGAAAGGCTCTGTAGGTATTTGTTAAAAGAATGGCTGCCCCAGCACCCCTGCCCTTTATACCACTCAGCACACATGGACTTAAGGACTCCTGTCCTCCACCCCCTCCCCAGCCCATGGGCAGCAAGAGGGCTGGGTCCTGTTAGCGTTATTCACTGCATACTCCCAGGGCCTACCTTGGTGCCAGACCAAGAATGGATACCACATATTTTGAGTTAACGAAAGTTTTGCTGCCTGAAACCCTATGTGTGTCCAGAGGAGAAGTTTGGGATTGAATAGAAGTGGGTGGCTGCAAGCCGACCAGCTCCTCTGTACCCATAAAATTACACGTGCTGCTATAGATGTCTCCCAGGGAAGGCAAATACCAAGCAGCTTTTGGAAACAGAAAGATTAGTAGCTCCTGTTCTCAGCCCCAGAGTCAGGAGAAAGTTGGGAACAACAGCTTCCCATCAGTGCCTGACCACATGGGCTCTCACCAGGGTCCCCCCACTGAGCCCAGGGCAGATGCCAGGCCCAGCCTTCCCATTACTGTGGCTCCTGCCCTGCAGAAAGCCAGCCCTTCTTCTGGGCCAGACATCCCATCATTCCTCCCCATCCCTAAGATCCAGCACATCCTCCTGTCCTTCTTAGCCAATCCAGCCCACAGCTGCTCTCCTCCCAGGCCCCTGCCTCTGCCTTCACCACCTCCACAGCTGTCCGGCTCTCCACCTGCTCTTTACCAAATCAGCCTGTGCCTGCCACCTGCCCTGGCCCTGTGCCCCTGGCTCAGACTATGCAGCTTTGGCTTTCAGACCCAGCTCTGTACTAATTCACTCATTTAACATTAAAACGTATCAGACAGTGCCACCTTGGGCATGCTACTGCACCCCTCTGATCCTCCACTTCCTCCACTATATCGGGGGAAAGCAGTGATCACAAGGATCAAATAACAGACCCAAAAGCACCTTCTGGATGTTAACACTGCACACATGACAGCCACTGGTTCCTGCTAACCAGGCAATAGACACCAGGACCTTTGCACGCTCTGTTGACATTTTACCCCTGACCTGCCAGTGTTTATCAACCACCAGATGATCTCAGCGTCGGGTGAAGCCAAGGCAACAGCTTCCAGCCACATCACACATTATACCCTGGTACACTCTGACTTCCACGGGGCAGCTTTATAAAGCATGAGCTTCAGCCCCAGACTAGTCTCCTTTAATCCCCAGCTCCAGCCCCAACTAGCTGGCAGGTAGCCTTAGGTTTCTTTACTGAGACTCATCTTCCTTATCTGAAAAATGTGCTCTTAAAAGTTGCTCATGGATATTTCCCTTGCAATGTAGTTTGGGGCATGCAATCATAAAATGTGCTTAACGTGCCGAGCCCAGCCCTGGACACAGAGCAGTCTTCCCTTCTCTTCCTTTTTCCTCCTACTGTTTTTCTGCAGGGTGCCCTCTCTTTTCCTGATGGGTCAGCCTCATACGTGTATTAGGGTACTTACAAATTCCACCCTCCCTGCTGGCTAAAAACTCTCCTGGCTTCCAATTTTTAAAACAGAACAAGGCTCCAGGAGCACAGAGGGTGGAAGAGGCAACACCCCAAAGTCCTCAGGGCTCAGAGAATGAGAAACCAGATACTTGCCAACATACTGGAGACTCAAAGCAAAAAATTACCAAATCTGCTCCAATTTCCTTTGGCACTGATGATTAATGGGAACAGTACCGATACATTTCTTAGATTTGGGAAACTGCCCCTCCCCCCCCCCAGAAAAGAAAGAAAAAGAAAAGAAAATGTGTCTTATTTGCTGAGACACCAGTGTGGGAATTCAGGGGAAGCGTCATGTTGGGGAGAGGGGGCACGGGAAGCCATGTTCGCCTTTGGAACTAGGAGACAGCTCCCTCCCACAGACTTTCTGTGCGTCCTCCACCCCCTCCCCAGCCCACAGCACCAGCTGCACTGCCTGGGAACCGAGGGAACAAAACGCCCAGCCCAGGGAGTTCCGGGGTGGGGGCGAGATTGGGAATGAAGGTGGCAGTGGGGAAGGGGCAGACCAGCCTCAGAGCCAGGGTCGGGCATCCGGAGCCATGAATGTGCAAATGCGAGGCGGGGGCTCCAACTTGCGGAAGCCAGATGACCCTCCGAAGTCAGGGTAACTTGGTGCTCCCTTGGACGCCCTCTTACTGGTGTCAAGTTCGAGAACTACCTGAGGACTCCGAGAAAGGGAGCTCAGGAAGCCAACCCTACGGATGAATGGTGTGAACATTTTCCCAGTGTTCTGTGACAGACACTTTTCCGGTGTTTTCAGTGACAAGATCCACATCCCCTTTGCCCAGCTCCATGATGGAGAGAACAAGGAGATATCCCCAGAGAACGAGTGGGAAAGACCTAACCTCTTACCCTACAGAATGGACAGTTGCCCCAGGGCTCAGTGCCCTCACCAGATTTCAGTCGTAAGGGCTGTTCAGAGGCTACACCCACGTACCAAAAGGGATGCTTCCCCCTGGGCCCCAGCAAGCCATGTCCTATGCCTCTGGGGTTCCACAGATGAAAATGGACAGAAGGATGGTGGCAGTGATGATGATGACAAGTGCAACCCCCAGGTATGGCCTGTTCTGTGTGTAACATCTTTCTATCTTCTTTGCATGCATGGTGTCATTGAATCCTCACAAATGCCCTGTTTTACAATTGAGAGAACAGAATCAGAGAGGTTAAATCACATGTTCAAGGTCACACAGCTGTTATGTAGTATGAGCCAGGTTTTAAACTGAGGTCTTCCTAAGCACAATATGGAACCAGGAGCCACTTCTTACGCTAAACTGCCCCCTAGTGAGGCAGCGAGGAAAGGGGAGGCTGCCGCCCCTGCAGGGGACTGGAGAGTCCTGCCCCTTTGTTCCCTGGCCTCCTTTTGCTGGGGTTTTCAAGTTGTGAGGGAAGTGGGGAAGACCCCAGGTGTGACCACCGGCTGGACCAACGCTAATGTGAGCTCTGGGGGCAGCCAGTAGTTAGGTGTGCCACCAACCCTGCCAGTAGGTTTCACCTTCACCAAACTAACCCCTTCCCAAGGGGAGACCAGGGGCCCAGCTTTCCCCTGCAAAGGCATAGGGATTCTAGAGCTGGGCCCTCAGCACAACAGCCACATTGAATGTCCTACCCAAGCGTCTGTAATAAACAAATCAATAATTAAGAGAGGATGCACATTAGCCTTTGAACAGGTTCCAAAGTTTATTTTTGAGCCTATGCAAGGTGAACAAGTGTGTGCTTGAGGCCTAGGGAGCCTGTGGGCAGCGACAGAGAGATGAAGAGTGGGTGCACCACCCTTGGGCCCTCAGGGGCACGTGCTAAGGGTGGCAGGAACCTCCAGCCTGTCACGGGTCTGCTGTGCCAGGCAGGGCAGGTGAGCACTGCAGAGCCAGGTGACATGTGAGGGAGGAACATTCATGGCGGGCTGGGTGTGCACATGTGGGCACAGGTTGGGGGAAGGAAGAGGCCGGGGGGCAGGCTGTGTATGCAGTGAAGGTAACTACAAGGGCTGGGGGCAAAGAAGCCTTTCTGCCAGCTTGAATTAGAAGTCATACTTTTCATATGTTAACTCTCTAATACAAGGACAAGAGAACAGAATGTTGTAAACACTTTTCTCTTCCCTCACTCTCTGCTGTCATGGGCTGGCCAAAGAGACCAGTTCACTTTTTCCCCAACTTCCAAGTCCACTGAGAGTTTCCAGTCCTGAGATTCTAGAAAGAAGAAAAAAGGTATTAAACCTTTCCATGAGGTTGGTGTATCACGAATCCACTCCCCCACACACTTGCAGAAAATAATTAGCCCTGATAATATTACCAATTTCATAAGCATAAAATGATAATATTTGGAAACACCTTAGAGATTAGCCAGTCCCATGTTCCTCACCTTCTTCCAACCAGAACCCTCAAAATTCTGTGACATGATCCACATTCCCCTTGCCCAGCCCAAGGGCAGAGGAGAATGAACAGGTGAGGGGGATTCTGGGGGAAGAGCTGCATGAAACTACTTTGAAGCCTCACATTTGCTTTTTAAAACTTGTTCAAGTATTTCATTCTACTGCATAATATATCCGTGTATGTTTTGCCATAAATTAGCATCTTTAAGTCTCTGCGTGGCATGACATGGGGGACCATGGAAGATGTGTGCCATGTTTATGATCCCTGTGCCTTCGAAGAGCCCTGGGGTATTGTCACAGCCATAAACCTCCGTGGAAACTTCCCAATTTAAGCAACCCACATTTAGTTCAATCTCTTGTCCCTGCTATTTTATAGGTAGAAAAATTAGACCTAAGATGACTAAGTTATGTCCCCAAAGCCACACAGTTAGTTAGGACTAAAACCAAAGGCTCATTCTCTGAGGCATCCATTCTTTATTTTTTTCCTTCAAAAGAAAAAAAGCAAGTAACAGATTCTGGCTGTCCCCTCTTGGACCACATACCTCTCTCTCAAATGGAAAGTTACCTTTTGAACACAACAGCATTTTATGGCAGATTTTTATGACATCATCTCTCTCTAAGGAACACAAAATTCTCCACCACCACCTCACCTAGGCCTTACAGCAATCCCCCAGAATCCAGCAGAGTACAGCAATTTTTGGTGTTTATTGGATTCTTATTTATCCTGCCTCATTTCCAAAGTGGAGTTTCGGGTAAATACAATGACCTCTCCATTGTACAGATGGGAATAGCGTAGGAACTTGACTTTTTCAAGGCCACAGCATAAATTTGGGGCAGTGAAGTAAACGTGACCTCTTGTTGTCTAAAGGAGTCAGGATTTACCCACCTGGCCTCGCTGAATGATCATATCAGCTTCTGCTCAGAGGCAGTTGCCTTCACTGGCCTGAACTGAGCCTGAGCTGAACAGGGTAGGGCTGGCCTGGGCTGAACTGCGGTGGAGTGGGTTGAACTGGGGTGATCCAGGGTTGGATGGGCAGAGGCTCTGAGTGCCTCCTGCTGAGCTCAGGAGAACAGGCTTGAAAAGCTTCTAAAAATACCGAACATGCCTCTTGCAGGGGGGCTGATTTAGCTGACCTTTCCTAAGGATGGCCAATTTGCTGACCCCGTGCTGGGGAACGGTGGGCAGAAAAGCCACGTGTTTCTCTCCAGCAGGCTCTTGGGCTGAACTGAGGCAGGATGGGGGGGATTGTCTCAGTCCCAGCATCCCTTACCTCGGATGGATCCGGGGAAAATGAAAACGAAGAAGCCCAGAGCATGAGACGTGGAAGGGCTAGGCAAGAGACGTGGAAAAGTCAGATGCAGTATCTAGCCCCAAGCCGTTCCTGGTCTGCCAGCTCAGCTATGGAGAACATCACCTGTGACACTTGGCCAACACCCCAGCCTGGGAGAGAGAGGTTTGTTTTCACTGGGGAGCCGAGGGGCCTGCAGCTCTCCTCACTCATTCACACGGGCCTTTTCTGAACGTCTGTTCTGTGTTCACAGAAGCCTACGTCACCTGCCTCGGGGTTCAGACCCAGTTAACTAAGTCTGGTCCCACCTGGGCCTTATATTGCTCATCTGTATAATAAACAGGTTTAAACTGAGGATTTCAAAAATTCCTCCCAGCTGGGACACCCAAGCTAGTGGGGTTGTGGCTGCAGTCGAGGGCTCTCTTGCCAGACTTCTCAGGGTCTGTGTACCTCTCTTTCTCTTCTCTGACTCTGGAGAGCTGCCTGTGCTTCTGGCACCCTCCCAGCCCCTAGCAGGAGAAGCATGAGGGGACAGCCACCCTTATTGAAGTCTCTTTGCCCTGAGCTGACCCCCTCAGCCCAGCCCATCATCATCCTCCCTGGCTTCAGGGAGCCGGTCTCCTGCAGACAGGCCTGGAGCCTGGCTAGGGCAGGACAGTTGTCCATGTGAGGATAGAAATGAACGCTGACAGCCCCTGATTTATGCCCTTGTTATCCTGTGAGGGAGACAGGGAGGCAATTTAAAAGGCCAGCAGCATCTCGGGAAGTCCAGCAAAGAGCCCCACACCACCTGGTACTGCCCGCTGGCTCCCCAGCCAAAGCTACCTGCTTCCTGGAAAGGCCAACAGACCCTCCCCCATCATCACCAACCAGAAGGAAGAGGAAGGGAAAGGGCACGTCCCTAAATGCCTGAGATGGCCAGTCCAGTGGACTCCTGTCACCTGGCAGCTTCCTCCTCTCCCACCTCGCGCAGGTGAAGAACCAGATATTTAGGGAGGTTAAGTCTCCTTCCTGAAACCACACAGTGGTGAGACCAGAAGTAGTGCGGGGTTGTCCAGCTTCAAGGCCTGCCTCCTGAGCTGCCAGGGAGCAGCCGGGGTCTCTGGGAGGGTGGGGGAAGGGAGGAAGGTCTCCACTGCTCCCAACCTGGGAGCAGAGTACAGCCAACAGCCAGAGCCCCCCTCCTGCAGGCAGGACAAGGCTGCTCTAGTGGGTCCAGTGCCTTGGAAAGAATAAAAAGGAGGGAGACAGCAAGAGGTCAAAGTCACAGGGGACCAACATTTTGTCAGAGATGGCTGGACTTCAGGTTCTTTTCTGTTTTCCAAACTTCCATGGATCATGCTGCCTACAGAATCACCTAGCATCCAGCACTTGCTAAGACTCAGCCTCACCTCCCTCTTCAGTCTTCTCTGCCATGAGACTGGCCCCTATGCCCAGCACATGGGCTGCCACCCATTTCCTGCTCCCCTTTCCCCCCTTACCTATATCTACACGAGCTCCAGAGCCTCTACCTGTCAAAACCCCATCTAGCCCTCAAAGCCCATGCATCCCCCCTCCTTACCAAGCCCCTTCCCCAAGTTCTCCTACCAACTTCTTCACCTCCTATGTGCTCACAGGACACCAGCTCAGCATCTGTCATGGCTCAGAGGTGACCATGCATATTTCTGGCCCCTTCCCCAAACTGTAGGCCCTCAAAGCCAGGACCACTGTATTTGCAAAGGGTCTAGTACCAAGCAGGTGCTCCATCAATGTGTGTTTGTGTAGTATACACTGAATTAAACTAAAAAATCAAGCTAGAAAATAATCTTTCCTTTTCCATTCCTTCTCCCCCCCTTGTATCGCAGAAGACGCTTTCTATAGGTCTCTGGCACAAAACTTGTGAACTGAGCAGTGTGGTCTTTGGACAGAGTTCTAAGTCAAAGGCAGGGGGGGCCTGAGACTGATGTCTGACTCTGTGTGACATTGGAGTTTGTGCTTCTCCAGGAGATCCTTCTTTAAATGGGCTGGAAAGGACTGCAGCAAGGTGAGATCCCAACCAAGGTCAACCAGGTAACTGGTCTCATGTCCCTGAAGGACCTTGGGACAACTTAAAAGAAAGTCAAATATCGAAGAACCAAACCAGTCACCGCAATGATTTCCTTGCCCCAGGGAAAGTCATGTTCTGAGCCCAACAGCAACTTTATTTATCTAAGAAGACTAAGGTGTTCACAAGAACAAGACCTAGGGACTAGAGACCACACAAACGGGTTTCCAGGGGCCACAAGGAGCAAAGGCTGCTGTCTCCTTGCAGGCTCAGCCACAGCGTGGAGCTGCTCATTCCGCTCCTCCTCCTCCGTCCCGTGGGGGACGCCCAAGGCACCAATCTCCCCACGAGAGATGAATAGAGGGGAAGTGCCAGGTTAATTTCAAGATTCATTAGAAATTCCAAGGGGAAATGAACAGTTGCCAAGTGAGAAAGAAAAGAGCTAACCCGAACCACAGGAGATGAGATGCTCTCTTAACTGCTGAGCTCCGGGGCAATGGCAAACTGCTGAGATGAAGGGACACAGCTTCAGTCCTCGATGCCTGCCCCAAGCCATCCTTTCAGCAAATCTTTGGCTCAGGGCTGACAGCAGGACAGCTAGGTGGCACAGGAAGACGGATGTGCATGAGGACTCCAGCTAAGGTAACCAACTGGTCCTGGTTTGCTGGAACTTTCTAGGTTTTAGGATGTGAAGCCCTGCATCCCAGGAATTTCCTCCATCCAGAGCAAATGGGGAAGGTTGTCACCCTAATTCCAGCAAGCAGATGTTGGGCTAGGACTCAATAGCCTCCAGTTTTAGATGACTTGTACAAGAGGTGCAGAGGGTGGCTCCTAGAGATGGCCAAAATAAAGGACACCTGCCACCACCCAGCAAGTAAGTACTCCTGTGAGGCTCAGAGAGGCCATCTGACTTGCCCAAGATCACACAGCCATGATGTGAGCCCCAAGTCCTTGTTGAGAAGTGGATGGGAGAGACGCAGTATTCTAATCTGAGCTGTCCTGCCTCCAGAAGCCATGAGCACATCAGTGCTGCTGCCTGCCCTGGTCTTCACAGAGACCCAGCTCAATCAACAGGCCCAAACTTGGCAAGGAACTTGGACATTGCACACAGGGTCAATTGGAGAAGCAGAGCTATGAGGCCATTGATCCTTACAGCTGCTTAAAGTCACAGCTACGTGCCGGAGGAAGCCCCACTGTACAGAGGGTTGGAGAGAGACTTGCTCTTGGCCTCTGAGGCCCAGAAGGAAAGGTGGGGCCTTCAAACACAACCTGCATCTTGGGGTTGCAAACTCCCAGGAGCTCACCCACTCCCCATCCCCAGACATCGAGTCTGCTTACCAGGGCATCTCAGCACAAGTGGCATCGCTCCTTTGCAGTCTCATGTGCCCCATGCCTTGTTTTCTCTGAGATGAAGAGCTCTGGTTCATTCAGAGATTGCCCTTGTGAGCTGGTTTTGAGTCTCTGCCTTGTCCTCCTTGACTCCTCAGTGTTTGTTTTAGGATGTCGTATCTTTTAAAAGACAGATTTTCTAGGCCAGGTCCAGTGGCTCACCTGTAATCCTTGCACTCTGGGAGGCCAAGGTGGGAGAATCGCCTGAGCTCAGGAATTGGAGACCAGCCTGAGCAAGAGTGAGACCCCCATCACTACTGAAAACAGAAAAAATTAGCCAAGTGTTATAGCAAGTGCCTGTAGTCCCAGCTACCCTGGAGGCTGAGGCAGGAGGATCGCTTGAGCCCAGGAGTTTGAGGTTGCTATGACCTAGACTGACACCATGGCTCTCTAACCTGGAGCAACTGAACAAGACTCTGTCTCTGCCCCCTATAAAATACAGATATTTTGGTTCTTAATTTTTTTTTTTAAGAGACAGGATCTCACTGCTCTGGTGCCATCATAGCTCATTGCAGCCTCCAGCTCCTGGGCTGAAGCAATCCTCCTGCCTCAGCCTCCTGTGTAGCTGGGACTACAGGCACATGCCACTACACCTGGATAATTTTTTTTTATTTTTTGTAGAGACAGGGTTCTCGGTCAGTATGTTGCCCACTGATCTCAAACTCCTGGCCTCAAGTGATCCTCTCACCTTGGCCTTCCAAAGTTCTAGTATTACAGGCATGAGCTACCATGCTAGGCCTCTGGCTCCTCTTAGTTGGGAGATAATAGTAAGAATTGGAAAGAGACAAAGAGAAAAGGAATAGGGTGAGGATTTCAATACCAGCTGATATTAAATGAATTCCATATAAAGTTCCCTAGAACTGAATGGAACATTTCAAGACTGGTCAGCCAGAGCAGACCAGAGCTTGGATCTTCACTCTGAACATTAGGGCACCATTGATTTATCATTAGAGCACTCCCAGCCCATGCCTGACTCATACCAATAAAAACACACTGAAGATCTCACGTGGACAGCTCTGAAGCCACACCTCCCGTGTCTAGCTGCCTTCTGAGCAGAATTTTTCTTTCAACCCTGTCACATCATGAATTACTGATTCATCCCTCCATTCTGTCTGTCCAAATCTTCGGGGACACAGCAGGTTATCTTCCCCTGCCCAATCCATGTCAACTGCAAGTCTGGTTGGCCTGCCTCATCTTCAGTATAATTGCATACTCTGCAAGTTTCTTAGCCAAAGAAATAGAGTTTTGCCTGAAGAACAAATGCCTACTCAGGTCACTTCAGCGTTTGTTCATGTTCCTGCCTAGATAATATCCTCCTCCCTCTGCACACCAGCTGTGTATGCACCCTGAGCCCAGCAGCCCAGGACCTGCCCCACAAAGCTCCCTTCCTGGTCGGTCAACCCCCGAAGTGTAGCCATTTTCCCAAGCTCTGCACCCCTGGTAGCTAAGCCCAAAGTCCCAGTGTGCCAGTGCCCATGTCATTCCTCTTCCTGGCTGAATAAGGAGGGTTTTTGTAGACTTTAGGCATTTTCTTGGGTACATCTTAGAAAAATGTTCCTAGGGCTTGCTGTCTTTTATTTTTTTAAGAGACAGGGCGTCACTCTGTTGTCCAGGCTGGAGTGAGGCAGTGTGATCATAGCTCAATACGGCCTCAAACTCCTGTGTTCAAGTGATCCGCCTGCCTTGCCTCCCTAGTATCTAGAACTATAGGGACATGCCACTATGTCTGAATAATTTTCCAATTTTTTTTCTTTTTTCTTTCTTTTTTTTTTTTTTTTTTGGTAGAGACAGGGTCTTGCTATATTGCCCAAGTTGGGTTTGAATTTCTCAAGTGATCCTCCCACTTTTGTCTGCCAAAATGCTGGGATTATAAGCAAGAGCCACCTCTCCTCGCCAAGTTTACTGTCTTCTTAACGCCTGCCTTTGCTACTTACAAACACAAACTCATGAGATTTTCACAACTGAATGATGGAAATATTGGGATTAGATATAATTTAGATTAGATATAATTATAATTTAGATGATATAGAGAGATGGAAATCGAGGCACCAAGAGATGAAGGACCCACAATGGGGCAAAAACATTAAAATAATATCCTTTGACCTATTCAGCATTCCAGAGGCTCCCAGTCTACCCTGAGACTGAAAAAGAGGTTGCTTTGTCTGATATCTGTGTCATTATTCTCTCTCACTTCTTTCCCTAACTTTTCCTTCCACTAATGAAACATCCCCCCTCCAAGAAAAAGAAACAAAAGAAAAACACACCTGGTACACTGGGTCATGCAACAAACACCCATCAAATGGGGGGAAAGAAGCCCATTCAATACACAAGGTTCTGAGCTAGGCATTGGCTTCAAGGTCCATCCTTCCCTTTGGACCATTCCTAAAATCTGTAGGCAGAGCAATCGTCTACATTCTTCAAGATCTCCAGGGAAAGGTGGTATTCTCTTTGCAGTAGGAACTACCGAGCTCATCAATCCACTGACTCATTCACTCCATCCTTCACTCCTTCATTGAGCACATGCTATGTGCTGGGCCTTGGGTAGGCACTAAGGATACAGAAGCCATTATAAAATGACCCCCAGGAGCTGACAGTCTACTGAGGAAGGGAGCCATGGAAACAATTTGTTTCTGTCCCATGTAACGTGTCCCAGTGTGCCCAGAGGAAAGAGAGCCTACCCCTGCTTGGGGGAGGTGTTATCCGAGCAAAGGCAGAGGCCTGCAGCCCAGTTGCTCCAATCTCCTTAGGGAGGAAAGGGTGAGGCAGGTTCTCTTTTCAGCTGGTTCCCAGTTCTTAGATGGGGGTCAGCCTATTAGGGCAACAAGGCTTAGTGAAGGGAAACAAATGAGTCCTCCTAGCCCTCTGGGTGCCCTGAATCAGCCCTGAATCGCTCTGCAGTGACTTGCATTCCACCCGAACGAGCAGAGTGGCAGGCACAGCCCTTTGCTGGAAGCCAGGTTGCAGTTTGCTCCTCCAAGGCCTTTCCTGGCCTCGGCTGGCATCGAGCACCACCTACCGGCCACAAAAGGAAAAGCAAAGGCTGGGCTGCCACCTCCCACCTAGGGCTCCTAAAGTCACTTCTTGTCTGGCTGCCACACATACCCCTTCACACTCTGATCATCCTCTGGGGACCTCCACGTCTCCACTCAAGGGCAGAAGCAAACCTGGAAGGTGACACAGACACTGTGAAGGAAAAAGGAAGGCTTGGAGCCAGCTGAAGCGAGGGTCTGTGCCCTGAAGCATGAGGCAAATCAGCCAGAGAGGATGGAGCAGGACGGGTGTTGGCAAAGGGGCCAAGGAGAAGCAGGCAAAGCAAATGGGAATGAATCCCAGAGGAAGGACACAGGAGATGCTGGAGAGTCATTCCTCCTGGAGAAGGACTTGGGGTCCCAGGAAGGGTCACATTCTGACCCCTCACTGCGGGACAGATGCTAAGGTCACTCTCATTTTAGATAATGCCACTCCTCTTATATCCAGGTGCTTCCGGGCAGCTCCTCTTGGCTCTCGGACTTCAGCAAGCCTGCACCCACCCAGGGCTGCTCTGGGCACCATGGCTGAAGTCACGGTACACCCATCTCGGTGCCCCAGTCATCTCTGGCTCCTCTTAGTCAGGAGATGGCAATGAATATTGGGAAGTGACGGAGGCAGAAGGAACAGAGTTGAGGGTTTCAACATGAGCCGATATTAAATGAATCACATCTAAAGTTCCGGAGTGATTAAATCAAAATTAAGCACCCTTCAGTTTTGAATCTCTAGCTCAGGGATTTCTTCTCAGAAAACAGCTTCCTGAGCAAGTAGCAAGAGCCAACATCCCGGTGGTCCAGGCGCCTTCCTCTCGGGAGCCCCGCCTGACTCACTGCCCACAGAGGAACCTGTGGGCTCCCGGTAAAGGTTCAGCCTCTGGAATCAGACAGACTAGCTGTTGACTCTGTCAACTCACTTAACTTCTCTGAGCCTCTGGCTTCTCTGAAGAATAAGGATAAGAAAACCACCTCATAGGACTGTTGTAAAGAGTAAGCACACCAACCACTTAGCACAGTACCTGGAAGATAAGCTCAATAAATATTGGCTAGAAAAAAGGAGAAAACAAGACCTTGGCTGTTTTGTCTCTGAGCCCGCCTTGCATCCCCTTGCAAGGAATTCATTCTAAGGCACAGCTCAGCAGCCTCCCTCGGCCACCTCCTTGCAGCCTCTGTGGGAGAGGGAGAAAAGGCGGGGGTGGGGGCCTGTTCTCACCCAGGGAAGATTGCTCGCGGGGTGGGCGATAACTGTGCACCTCACCCACCAGGGAAGGCATTCAGTGAGTGAACGGAAAAAGCCCACACCCCTCTCTGCTGCATTCATTATTCAGAACTTCCCACAGCCCAATGCCTGCTGTGGGGGTGTGCAAGAGGCACCAGCTAAGGCCAGTTTTGTCTTCTCTGCCTGAGGCATGGACAGCAAACCCGGTGCAGGGACCCGAAGGTGGGTGGGGCCATCTTCCAGAAGCCTGGCTGTGCAGAGGTCCAGGTGATGGGGGAAGCAGGGGAATGGGGCTTCCCAAGGGGTTCTGAATGAATGTTTCTCAGACTTCCCTGTGTGCAACCTGGAGGGCTCATTAAAAGGCAAGTGCTGAGCCCCACCCCGGAGATTCTGATCCAGGAGGTCTGAGGTGAGGCCCCAGATTCTGCCACTGCTGCTGTGGCGGCTGCTTTAAGTTCAAGTCAATTCAGATTAAATTAAAGTGACACTAAAAATACAGTCACTTGGGAGCACTGCCGTGTTTCAGGGATGAAGTAGCCACATGGGGCTAGTGGGTACCATATTAGACAGCCCAGACAGAAAACATTTCTTCTGTTACAGAAAATTGCCATGGGACAGCGCTGCTCTAAAAAGTTGATCCGGAATGATGGGCAGATCAAGGGAGGTGAGGCTGGGAGGAAAAGGGAGTCTGTGCAAAGCCCTGGGGTGGTTAAGGCTTAACACAGGCCCCTAGGAGACCCTCTGGAAGGAGCTGGGTGTAGTGGGGAATACCAAGTGGCAGCTCCAGTGCCTCCGTAGCCGTGACAGAGAAAGTCCAGGCACACAGGGTATTTTTAAACTCCAGCCTGGGGGAGTCAGCGGAGGTGAGGCAGAAGCTGGAGTCTGCGGGAGGAATGAGCAGGCCTCCAGTATGCTTTGCTCAGCTGTGATCCAGTCGCCCACAGGCCTGCAAGTATCCTCCTTGCTCGCTCGCTTGGGACGTGAGCAAGGGGCTGGGCTTTGCCTTGTGAGGCAGGGGCAGCCAAGAAGGACAGAGTGTGTGCCAGGGAAGGAGTCTGAATAAGGCGCTGTCTGCTCCAAGGAGAAGCACACCCCAGCGCTCTGAACAGATGGCCCAGCAAGAGGGGTTAAGTAAAGACATCGCGGGGAGGAGTCTTGTCACTGCTCGTGTTTGAGCTTTGAGCGGAGACTCAGGAGGAACAGACTCCAGTGTGTCCGAAATAGCAAGAGCCAAGGAGGAGCGCGGGCGGCCTTCCCTGCCCCACCCCTGCGCCCACCTCCTTCCCCACACTCCCTTCCCCGGCCTGTCCTCTCCCAGGGACAGAGAGGGGCTTCCGACAACAGCTTTCCAGGGGAGGGAAGGGGTTCAGGTTCTGCCATGTCTTTGTCCCACCGAAAAACAGCTCCATCCTCAAACACAAAGGAATTGTTTGGGGGGCAGGAGGCTCCCTGCCTGCACACCTGACTGGGCTCAGGTCTCTCGGGAGTCAGAGCTCTGCCCCGACCTCACACCTGTGCTCTTTCCTCTTGCTTCCTTCCCTACCCCTTCTGTCAGGGGTCCAGGACAAGCAGGCCACCCCCTGCTACCTGGCCTGGGGCGCAAAGTTACTTGGGGAAATGCAGATGCAGGATCCGGGCAGGAGTCAACTCCCACCTGGGGCTTCCACCTCCCCTTCACCCCCTTGGCTTCCTCCTCCGTTTTCCACCTTCTACCTCTCTATCTCCCCTCGCTCCTTCCTTTTCCTTCTTCACCGTTCCCTGCCTTTCTTCTTCTCAGATCCCCTGAGTCCTACAGAAGCCAAGTCGATGCCCAAGTTCTAGGTCTAAACTGAGCTTCATAAAGCTCCCCTCTTCTTCCTCTCCCTACAATGGGTTCCCAGCCATTTTCAGGACCAGCCTCCCTTCCTCGGCTCCCCTTTTGAACACAGTCCTGGGAACCTCTTGGCCTGCCTCTACCAACTGACCTGTCCCAACTGTCTCCTTCCCGAGAGTCTCTGTCTACCTAAACTCTTCATCACCAGCCTTCTCTGGTAATCCCTATAATCTGCGACCCATTCTGGATTTTTCTTGTCAGTTTCCCTAAACTCATTATCCCCGACCCAAGATAAGTAACCTGGACCCTGGTCTTGCCATCCCCTTTCCTGTCAAGAAATCATATGTATCCCATTTATAAAGCTCACTTTCATATTGGATAACTTTTTTGGTCTATAAGGAAGGCAGATTTTATGATGCCTTAAAAACAAAAAATTATATTTAGCATATGCATGATTGCAAGAGGCAAAAAGAAATCACCCACAGACTCAAGTTTAGTACTTTCAAGGAACTTCTCCTGGCTGGACTTCCGTCTGGAATATGGTTAAAAAAAAAAATTGTCACCAACTTGGGGCAAGGGTAGGGATAAGAAAGGGGAGCAGGGGTTTCCCAAACCTCCTTTAAAGAGCTATTTATGGTTAGGAACCCCCGACCTGTGTTTTATAGCCTGGGTACTACTGACATTTGGGGCTGGATAATTCTTTGTCCCACGTGTTACAGGATGTTTAGCAGAATCCCTGCCCCCTACTCTCTAAATGACAGTAGCACTCTCCTTCTCAGTTGTAACAAAGAAAAATGTCATTGCCAAAAGTCCTCTAGGGGACAAAATCACCCCTCATCTAGACACAGATTATTTTCATACAACAGGAAAGAGATAAGTGATTTGGATGCCCTTCTGAGGCTCTAGGGCAGCGTTTTCCAACCTTTTATCTCACTGCACATTTGAATCTATAGTTAAACTTCTGCAGATGTTTAAATTATGTTGATCAAATAAAAGAGCAAAAAAAAGAGAATATACTTAGGGTGGCGCCTGTGGCTCAAAGGAATAGGGCACCGACCCCATATGCTGGAGGTGGTGGGTTTATACCCAGCCCCAGCCAAGAACTGCAAAAAAAAAAAAAAAAAAGAATATACTTACTGTGCTTTGAACGTCTTTTGAAAATAATTTCATTAATGACATTTAAAATTTTTCATAGGATGTCGGTTGAAAATCGCTGCTTGAAGGGGAGGAATAGGACTCTCTCCAACTCAGGTGAGGCCACTTTCCAGCTTGGGACCTAAGCCTTGATCACTTGGCCTCAAGAATAGGAATGTTGCCTCTGTGCGCTGAGCTTCAGCATGCGCCCCACATGGAGCCCTAGCGTGCATCCCATGCATTCTATATTCTACATCAAGTGATCTTATCATGCCAGAGCCCTTCCTCTCACTTCCGTGCTCAGGGGTTTGCTCCTTATCCCCTTGTTACCTCTTTGCAGTGATGGAAGAATACAGAACAATTTACAAAGCTCACGCTATAAACTCCAAGTGTGCAAGATATTTGCAAATATTAAGTCTGAAACTCCACAAAATTTCCAGTCTTAAGTTCCCTTCTGACTCATTGGCCAAAATGTAATCTTAGTTCTTCTCGAGGCTTTCCTGCCCCCCTACACACTCCCTGGCACTAGGTCAGGTTCCTGTGTCTTTAAGCCATGCCAAGACATGACAGGGGGCTAGGTAGTGTGACGGGTACTGTTCACCATCTAGCCACTCAGATTGGACATTCCCTGCTACTCTCTGGATGGCCTGTTCGCATCTCATGGCTCACTGACTTCTTCTGCATAGTGCTTGAGGCTAGGGTCCCTTTTTCAAGGCTACCCATAGGCTCATGTGGCATGCTGTATTTTCCAAAGAGGACCACAATGTTTCCCACCCCACATGTACTTATTAAGATAAGACTTTGAAACTCCTCCCATCAGGAGGTGGAGTCTTGTGACTGTGGGAGAACTGACACCCTGCGACTCTACAGGGAGATACAGCTGTTCCTCTTGGGATGCTTGTTCTTGGACCTTAAGCCACCATGGCTGGGAGGAAGCCCTGACAGCCACATAAACAAGACACATGCAGGTATTCCAGTTGACAGCCCCAGCTGAGAACCCAGCTGACAGCCAGCAGCACCTGCCAGACATACGGGTGAATAAGTCTAGGTATGATTCCAGACCCCAGCGAGTCACCCCCAGCCTTTGAGTCTTCCCCAGAGATGGGGGAGCAGGGACAAGCCAGTCCTAATGCGCTCTTTCTGCATTCCTGACCCACCAAGACTGCAAGCATAATAAAGTAACTGTTACAAGATCCAGAGTTGTTTGTTATGCATCAGTAGTAGATGGAACACCCTGTCTCCCCTGATAATTCAGGTTTCAGACACACCCATCTGGGGGCTTGCCTCCTCTCTGGGGGAACCACAGGGAACAGGGCTTGAGTCCACGCTAAGCTGGAGCTCCCATGCTTCTCTGCTCTCTCCTTCTCTCTCCTGCTGTGATCTCTCTCCAGTCCAGCATGGGGGGTGTCTAGTCTCCCTTTTCATTTCTCCATGACACTGCATTTATATCCAAGCATCTCTTCCTTCTTCCTTTCGCCTCCTCCACAACTCATCTAACTTTGCCTAGTTGTTTGGGGTTTCGAAGCACAAAAGCCAGTGAGACATGCAGGCTTTTCACACTTCCCACCGTCACTCCCTTAGGCCAAAGAGCAGAATCATGTACCTACTTCAGTGGGAGAAGGTAAAGCAGAAAATATCCACTGGAAGAAAAAAAAAATGCATAGAGTATTTTTGATAGGTTTATTGAAATATAATTTATATACCAGAGAATTCGCCATTTACAGTGTATAATGCAGCGAAATTTAGTATAATCACATCTGCGCAACCATCACTATTGTCAATTTTAGGATATTTTCATCACCCCCTAAAAAACTATCTCTTAACTATCATGCCCCAGTCCCCCCACCCCCCAGTGCCTGGCAACCACTTGCTGTCTCTATGGACCTGACTATTCTGGACATTTCATATAAATGGAACTACACAATATGTGGGCCTTTGTGACTGGCTTCTTACATGAAACATAACGTTCAAGGTTCATTCCGTGTTGGCTCAGATGCACAGATCTCAAGACATCATTGCAGCAAAGACATCTCTTCAGCTTTCACTCCCTCCATTCTGAGTTGTGAAGAATATGTTCTTTGCGTGTAAAACAGAGGTCATGTGTGTCACCCACACAGTCATTCCACAGCTGGCCTTTGCAGTGGGATTAGCAACTAGACCCCAAATTTGGTGTCAGAAAGGGCAGAGTAAAATGCTGATGGGTCTCCCAACATGCCCTCCCTCTGGCCCCTTTCCCTCTGTGATTAAGCTCCTGGCAGGTGTCTTGAATAAACTGCTTAACCCCTCAGACCATACTAGATCCCATAAGGGCCTGCCCTACCCTGTTATCATGAGAGAGAGGCATTGAGCAGAAGAGAGAGCCAGCAAGGCCCCATAGCCTTGTCAATGCTCTTCAAAATGCAGAGAGTCTTCAATGGACCATCCACAGAGTAGCAGGGAATGTCAAATCTAAGTGGCCAGATGGTGAACAGCAGGGCCGGGGGCAAGGACTCCCATGCTCGGCATAGCTGGCAAACAGACCACTGCAAGCAGGCAGAGTTTAGGACCCAGCTCCAAGTGTGGGCAGCAGTGGGGGCTGCCAGTGGAGAGTTTGTGGCTCACCTAAGAAATGTATGAAGAATGGGCTGGAGATGAGCATGACCATCAATGAACCACAAAGCCTTTTAGCATCCATTTGCGATTGCTGCTGAACAAACAGTTGCAAACACACGGTCACTAACTGGGGTTTATGTCTCCTGGGACAGCCTTGAACTCCAGCCAGAGCCTCATCCCCAAACAAAGGAGAAAGGAGTTTCTCTCAGCAGCCCCATCTTGGTCTATGTAGGTAAATTCAGACCTGTAACATTGCAGCCCTCCATCTGTACTCTGGTCCTTGGTAAAGAGAGAACCCAATGTCTTTAGCTCAGCGACCAAGGCAACTTCATGATGAATAGAGAGGAGTCACGGACTCTGCTGTCTTCATGACAACTGTTAAGATATCGGCTTTCAGAATCAGATCCTGTTTCTGTCCATCCTTGTTGGAGGAGGACAGAGTTCCTTTGTATTAAGGTTTCACTCCCCCAAAATGAAGGACAGCGGTTTGGAGAGCCCTTGATTTCCATAAGCAGGAGCAGGGCTATCCCTTGAACCTGCTCTTCCACCCCCCATTCATTTCATAGATTGCCAGATCCAAAGGTCTGGACCACTAGGCTTGGTTTAAGAACCAAGAATGGACTTTGGTGCATGCAAAGCCTCAGGGGTCTCCCAAAGGGGCTACGAATTCCTCCGGAGGAGGGAAAGATCAGGCCCACCTCCTCAATGCCCCCTTTGATCCATGGACCAGCCTAACACTTCTGCATACCTTCCAGACCCAGGGGCCAGGCAGAAGGCTGGTGGTAGGGTTTCTATTTTGGGGTGCGCTAGAGAGCTGGGGAACCAGGCATCAGGGAAGCTCCCTACCTCCATGAGCAGCCTATTTTATCAACTGACGGGAGCGGGAGGTTTGGCCTCCGACATAGTAGATGCTCAGTAAGGTCCTGTTTACTCTGAATTTGTCAACTCTCCAGTACTTTAAGACCCACTGACAAAAAGGACAACCGTAGAAGGTGTTTGAGAAAGGGCCTAACACAAAAGGCAGCAGCACCCTCTCCCAATAGCATGACAGACAGACAGTCCTGCCGGCATTGCTACAAAGCCCCGTCCCCCTGCCCACCCTCCTCCCTGCCCCCCCAGTGGCGTTGCCTGTTTATTTGCTGAGCCCTGGTTTAACAATGCGCTGTTTTTATGAGTTGTGCCGTAGTTCTTGGTAAAGCACTTTAATCCACTTTAATGCCCCGCTCTGCTCCTCCATGACAGCCTGGTGGTTACTCTAATGCATCCGTCTCACCTCAGGGTTACTAATGAGGTCAGAGGGAACGCAATATCCCAACTGAATAATTCACTAATCAGATGCTACAGACTCCAGTGGTAAAATTTATTTCTGACACCTAAACAGCAAATGGGTTTGTGGACACACTCCCTCCCTCTCCTTGTTCCAGAGCTATTTCTGCTAAATGGAAGGCTGCTGTGTTTGCTTAACAAAGGGCTCTGATCTGGCCACAAACAGCTCCTCAACTGGGCCCCACAGTGTCTCCAGGGGAGCTGGGATGGGTGGAAGGTGGTTTAGATGGGGCTCACTCCAGATGGGGGCACCTTCAGAGCACCTTCCCCTTTTGGGGTGGCAGCAGGTAATCTCATTTCCACCCCCACCCCTGCCCCAACCTCGCGCTGGGGACATGCCCCAGAACCCAGCTCTGCTGTCAGATGAGTCATTCCCACCGCTTCTGGTTGAGGGCACCTTGAGAACATGTAGACAGCTCCCCAGATCCCTGAGAAAGCCGCACCTTCACGATCATGCTGCCCTCTGTGAGGGGTTCCGACTCCTCTACAGGCCTCAGCCTCGGGATAAAACTCTTCTCTGCATTCACCTTTACTAGATTCTCACCAGATACTTTTCCATACTAGGCATCCATGTTCCCAGGAAGAGCCAGGTGTCACCAAGCTCTCCTCCTACTCCGGGGTTCTCTGCAAACTCAAGCACAGACTCCTCAAGGCCCAGTTCTTTCTGTATCAGCCCAGCCAGGACAGACAGGACCCCTGGGTGGACACCCGATCAGAGGCGGGACAGGACCCCTGGGTGGACACCTGCCTCAAAAGAGGGACAGGACCCGTGGGTGGACACCTGCCTCAGAGGAGGGACAGGACCGCTGGGTGGACACCTGCCTCAGAGGAGGGACAGGACCCGTGGGTGGACACCTGATCAGAGGAGGGACAGGACCCCTGGGTGGACACCTGCCTCAGAGGAGGGGCAGGACCCCTGGGTGGACACCTGCCTCAAAGGAGGGACAGGACCCGTGGGTGGACACCTGCCTCAGAGGAGGGACAGGACCCCTGGGCGGACACCTGCCTCAGAGGAGGGACAGGACCGCTGGGTGAACACCTGCCTCAGAGGTGGGACAGGACCCATGGGTGGACACCTGCCTCAGAGGAGGGACAGGCCCCCTGGGCAGACACCTGCCTCAGAGGAGGGGTAGGACCCCTGGGTGGACACCTGCCTCAAAGGAGGGACAGGACCCCTGGGTGGACACCTGCCTCAGAGGAGGGACAGGATCCCTGGGTGGACACCTGATCAGAGGAGGGACAGGACCCCTGGGTGGACACCTGCCTCAGAGGAGGGACAGGACCACTGGGTGGACACCTGCCTCAGAGGAGGGACAGGACCCCTGGTGGACACCTGATCAGAGGGAGGAATAGGCCTCAGCCTCTCATACTCTCTCCTGCAAGCCTGGATGGACTCAACCATCTTCTCTCCTCCTCCTCACACAGATGGGGAGTTGCAGGTTTATGCCAGAGTTTCCCCAGGAATCACAGCAACCCACTCCTATTCTGGAACATTCCAGCCTCCCTTGGATTATGCCTGGCTTCTTTTTTCTCCTTTCGAATGACCAGTGCCGGCATGCACAAAGTCAACCAGCGTCTCCAAGCCCAGCTTTGCCTGCCTCCCAGGGGCCGGTCTGTCACAACAGCAGTGCACCAAGCAGGGTGCTAGCTTACTATCACTTGAACTTAATTGCCTAAAAAATAATACATGCCCAAGTACACAGAGAGATGGCCCTGAATGTCCCTCCAAAATACAAACTGTAAATCAAAATCATCTTCAGTTCTCAAACAGACCTTTCCTTTCAGACCTCCTTTGTCATGGAATTCAAACTGAAACCTTTGGGGTTCCCTTGCCTTCTAACGCCCCTCCCTCAGCACCTTTGGCTCTAGCCAAAGACCTGAAGAAGGGAACTCACCTGGGCAGGTGACAATAGTGCAGCCATAAGCCTGTCTCTGCCCTGGGCAGGTAGAGAATGTTTAGGGAAAGATGCTGGAGGAGCCTGGGATGTCTGAAAGAGCTGGCTGAAGGGAAGTGGGCATGGCCCTCATCCGAGTGTTTTTATTACCAGCTCCCATGCCACCTGAGACTGGGCCTGCATCCCTGCCTCTCCAGGCCGCTCCGAGATGCAGGAGATGGGCAACAGCTCACATCTAATGAAGGAAGGGGCCCCTCTGCAGCAAGGGGGAGGATGCACATCGGCTCAGCTGGCAGCTCGGGCAGCCTTAATTGCCTGTCCTCTAGCCCAGCCCCCCTGCAGCTCTCTCTCTTGGTTCTTCTCTCTCTCTCTCCCCACCCCCCTCTCTCAAGCTAAATGGGCCTCTGCTCCATGACCCAGAGGCCCCAAGGGGCTGAGGTTCCTTAGCTGAGTCATGTGTCCGGGTCACAGGTCCCCAGCTTGCTTTCTGTAAACAGAGGCAAAGGTGAGAGCTCCCCACTCACTGTCTGAGCTGACCCAGCAGGCCAAGTGAAGCAGCTCCCGTGCCTGATCCTTGCTCTGAGGTGTGACCCTAGCTTTGTGCTCTGATTCTAATTTAGGAACACTCCTCCTCACCTAAATCCTGGGAGCCTTGTGCCTGGTGAATGGGTGAGTCCTGCATTGCTGATTCGGGCAGATTAATACTGTGGCTTCCAGTTCTGAGCCTGGCTAGGCTGGCAGACTCTGTCATCCTAGCACAGGGGTTCCAGTTCTAGGCAGTGTTCTTTGTTGCTGACATTTCCAGAATCCATCTCTTCACCCTTCTTCCTCTTGGTGATCAGCCTTGAACCCCAAAGCTTTTGTCTCTCTGAATCCAGAATGATATTGCCTTTGTCCTGACACCCCCTGGCTCTGAGGCCTTAAGCGTCTCAGGAAAGCCCAGAGAGCTAAGATTTGCTGAGTTGCTTCCTGACATCATGTTAGAGACTTTACCAGTTCCCTCCGCTGGGCTGTCTTGAGCCCTGATGGCAAAGAGTAGAGCGTGCTTTTTCTAAGGAGTAACAGACTGGAGGGCTGGAAAGCTGGTTTCTACCCACTCCCCATGACTTTGACTTGTTCCATGGCTCAATCTCTATGTCTAAAATGAGACCCTCAAAAAAGCCCTTCTTCAAAGAGCCTCTCTTAACCCGACATAAGGGGGATTTTTAAAGAGAGGAAAACTCACGAGGAGTTTCTTGTAAAAAGAATGCCAATAAACATAAGGCTAGACTCTCGAGTTCCTTCTAATTCCAGACCCTCGCGATGCCTCCACCCCTCCAACTCAATTTCTCCAGCCAGGTGGTCTAAGTGAGTCAAAAAGCACGGGGAATATGTGCTTCATCCTTTGCTGACTTGTTTATGTATTCTTTCATTCATCTTCATTCCACACATTCATTCATCCACTCGTTCGTAATTCCTTTCATCCTTTAAAGGGTTAATTTACTCAAGAATTCACCTATTCACCCAGCTCTCATCCATTTACCCACACATCCATCCGTGTAGCCACCATCCTCTTTATCTATCTACCCATCCATCTATTCATTCACCTATTCACCTATCTATCCTCCCATCCATTTGTCAAACTACACACCTATCCATTCATCTGTTCATTGACTCAGTCATAAATTTCACACATCCTTCCTTCCACCCACCTATACATGCCTCACCTCACACACCCATCCTCTACTTATTCATCTATCTACTTACCCACCCATTATTTATCCACCCAGTCATTTCTCCATTCACCCATTCATCTAGCTATCCTCCCACCCATGCATCAAATCATTCATTCCTCTGTTTAATTTATTCATAAATTCCATCCATCCTTCCCATGCAATTACTCTCTCATCCTTTCCTACAACTTCATCAGCTAATTTGTCTACCTATTTATCAATTCGTCTAGCCTTCCATCTATTCTTCCATTCATTTTCCAATGTGTTTTGACCAGCTACTATATCCCAGGCCCTGTATGAATGTGCTGAAGACAAAGAGACGAACAAATTACAAATTGTGCCTTTGAAGAGATCAAATTACAATGTAGAAGACACGAAAATAGGCAACTGCAATGGAGTTTGATGGGGAGGGCAGGATGCAGAGCATGGGAAGGTGCAGATTGAGAGGAAGGGCCTCTGTGGGAGCAGAGAAGCCTTCTCCCGGAAGCTGACATCCAGGACAGGGAGAATCCAGATTAAAAGTTAGCGAGGGGAACAGGTGAGGTCCCTGCTGAGCAGAGGCAACTGCTTGTGTAAAAACACAAAGTCACAGAAGAAAAGAAAGCTCTAGGGCAGGGGCTCTCTGTGTGGTGTGATAGTGCCACTCGGGGACATTTTGGTCTGTCACAAGTTGGGATGTCCCTGGCAGCTAGTGGGTAGGGCCAGCTTGCAGGGCTCAGGGCAGCCCCCAGCCTGTGGCGTAGCAGTGTCGAGGTTGAAAACCTGAGACCCCTGCTCTGGAAGGACAGCAAATAATTCCCGATGCCCGTATGAAGTCAACAGGGAGCGGCGAGAGAGGCCCTAGAGGCAGGCGCAGGCTGCGTCAGACGCCACGCGCCACGTTTACTGGGCATGTCGGCCCTGGGCCCAGACATCGAGTTGGACGCAGTCGCTGCCCTCTCGGGCTTTGCAGTCTCCCTGGGGAAATGGCACGCGTCCCCACAGAGGGGAGAGGAGCCTCGCAGAATTGAGACCCTACTATGTACCGGTCACTGGACTTTATACGTACGTTATTTTGTGGATCTCTTATTTTATGAGGTAGGTGCCATTTTTCAGATGAGAAAGCTGAGGCTCAGTAAAGTTTTTAAAAAACCGTTTCCACGTTCCTCGGTAAGTGAGTGGCAAAGTAGTACAGCCTGCGCCGCGCAGCCTGCACCCCGAGGGGCGGACTCAGGGCAAGTCAGCAGCAGAGACCATGAGGGAGACACCATGTGGGGAGCATGTCTTGGGCCCGAATGAAGACGAGGAATGAGACACTCAGGATGGACAGGGAGGCAGGAGGGTGCCATCAGGGAAGATGCAGGTGAGCGAGACTGTGGTGGGTTCTGGAAACCCCAGGTGGTCAGAACATTGGAGGATGGAAGAGAAGAGCAAGAAGGCTCTGGGGTGCGAGCCCATTGCAGCAGACTGCTGCCCGGCCCTGCAGGTCTACATGAGATGCCTGGGGCCACGGGATCAGGAAGGCATTAGAAATACTCCTCCATGGACTCAATTCTGATATGAGGACAATTAAGGTCCTAGTACATGGGGGGGGGGAGGGGGAGAGCTGAGAAGGGGAGGGAGGGAGGGGGTGGGGGGTCAAGGGATGTGGTACTCCTTTTGAGGGTGGGACACAAATATAAGAGGGTCCTTATCTAACAAAAGCAATTAATGTAACCTTGTTCTGTGTACCCTCAATGAATCCCCAATAATTTTTTAAAAAAAGGAAAGAAAGAAAAGAAAAGAAATACTCCAGCAACCTCTGAGGAAGGACAGGAGATGGAAGGAGGAGTTGGGAAGAATTGTACGTTTCAAGCCTGAGTTTCACCTAGAAATCTCTGTTCCTGGCCCCTCTGAGTGTGCAAGCTGCCTCTCCCACCCCCATCAGTTCCTGGTGGAGTGGGGCAGCCCGCACAGATGCCATAGGAGAGCCTGAAGCCACAGCCAGCCCTGGCCAGCACTGGGAGGACAGGACTGCTGTCTTTTGGGACATCGCATTCACCTCCGTTAAGAGAGCCGCATCCCCTCCCTCGATTCCTGCTCACTCACCACACACCTCTCACACACGTACACACACGTGCACACAAGCATCCTCCCCTGCCCTCCACATCTCAGGGCTTAACAGACACCACTCATCAGATGAGAGAGACATTTGCTGAGAAGGATGTTCGCTGGCCTTGCTGCTCTGAGCTACATTGGGGTGAGAAGCTCAAAGAGAATCAATTTCATCCAAGAAATCTGAAAAGAGACAGAAAAGAGGAGGGGCCGGCCTCAGCAGTAGCCAGAGAGGCAAGCAAGGGAGCCGTCGCTCAGGCCAGGGAAAATCTTTGCAAATTGAATTTCTGGCTGTGGTGGAGACAAGCTAAGGCTGCGGGAGAGGCCTGACATTTCTGGAGTAGCCCAGTGTACAGGGGTAAAATAGCCACCCTTGGCCTCCCAGGGAGATGCATGAGAAGAATAGGGAAGACTTGCCCCTGGAAGGCAGTGTCCCCTCCACACACACAGCCCCCTCACCCTTGCTCCTAAGCCCATTTCTCTTCTGCCTCTTAACAGCTCACACACACCCGCTTCCTGGTAGGAAGAAGAGGTCCAGAGCCTGCGCCTCCTGAGCAGGGTCTCAGAGACAGGGGCAGCCCAGGAAAGGAGGTGTGAACCTGCAACAAGGGTGTCCCCTGGCACCCCAAGGAGGAGGCAGCCCCACCACCTGCATTCAAAAGGAATCTTCACTAGCTAATCAAGGAGGTTCTCCTCTCTGGGTTCCCCAACTTACTCAGAGACCTCAGGGGGACAGGCTTGACTGAGCTGTGAGGTCATGGTCAATGCTACATTCATGAGAAGCATACTGGGAAGTGAGGTATGGGAAATGGAGGTATGCGTGTGTGTGCCCAGTATGGCGAGCAGCAGGAGTCAGATTCAGCCTGCTTCTTTGGAGGACAGGACAGGCTTCCCAGCCAGCCTTTCTGACTCTGTGCTGATGGCTTACATACCACTGTCTTTGCCTGTCCTGGTTTGAAAAACAAGACTGCAAAGGCTTGTGGGAAGAAGCTTGAGGACAGGAGCTCGAGGGTCCTGTGAAACCAGCCCCTCCATTTGGCAAAGTGAAGACTCATCCTGGAGTGAGGGGCCAGGCCTGTCCTCTAGGGTACACGTGCATCACGGGCCCCAACAGCATTCACAGCAATGGAAACCTTCTCAAAGCCATGGCCCAACATATGGTATGGTCAGGGTGCCTCTCTGTCCCCCCTCAAGGATCTGTTTCTCTGCCGAGGACTTATACAAGATCTCACAATTCGGTTTGCAAATTTGCCATTGCACACTTACATCGGCAGCACTATACAAACAGCTGGTGAGGTTTCATAACTCGGTGTATCGATGTCTCACAATTGGGTTCATGTCAACATGTGGTGGTGTCTTGCTGAGTGGTGTTCATTACTGTTGTGAGTTTTTGTGTGCCATCACAAGAATGTTGGAGCTTGAATTAGAGCAACAAACAAACATCTGTAATTTCTTGTTAAACTTGTCAAGACTGGAAGAGAAATTAGAGACATCTTAGTCCAAGTTTATGAAGATAATGTTATGAAGAAAATGACAATGCAAAGATGGATTAAATATTCTTCTAAGGGGGGAAAAACATCATTGATGAAGAGCAGTCATAGCAGCCAGTAACAAGCAGAACTGCAAAAATTTATTAAATTGTGCATCAAAATCATCAGCTGACTATGAGAAGTATAGCAAACTAAGTAAAATTAAATAGAGAAACAGTTAGGAAAATCTTAACTAAAAAATCTCAGCCCACAACTCGTGGCCGTTGTATCACAACAATGCACCAGCTCACACGGCACTGTCTATAAGAGTTTTTAGCCAGTAAAAAAAATAACTGTATTGGAACACCCTCCTACTCACCTGATCTGGCCCTTGGTGACTTTTTTCTTTACCCCAAAAATAAGGGAAATAAATTTGAGAGGAAGACATTTTAATGACATTCAGGACATCAAAAGTAATATGGCAATAGCCATTCCAGAAAACGATCTCCAAAATTGCTTTGAAAGGTAGACTAGGTGTTGGTGTTGGTGAACAGCTTCCCAAGGGGAGTACCTCAAAGGCGACCATAGTGATATTCAGCAATGAGGTGTGTAGCACTTTTCCTAGGATGCATTTGTGAACTTAATTGTCAGACCCTGGTGTCTGCCTTGCATGCATAACATGCTCCAGAACAGTTTTGTGCAGTGCAGTAAAGTGCTTAGAGCAGAGCCTCACAGAGACCAGGCATGCAGTGAATATTCGTCTAAGGAATAAACATTTGCTTTAGCTCAGCCCTAAAGGAACAACCCTGAAAGGAAGACAGCTCCATCAACACAAGTTACCAATGAGAACACCAAGGCTTACGGAAGTTGAGTAACTCACACCCCTCCCTTAACCTGTGAGAGGTGAATGCACATCTGCCTCACTCAGAGCACATGGCCATACTCACCCAACACTGCCTAGTCCTGCATCAGAATCAGAGAAGCAACCCCTTAGACCTGGGAGTGGTAACATGTTAAATAAGGTACTGTGGAACTCTAAACAGAGCGAATTACAGTGGCCAGAGCCAGGCAAAGAATAGAGGCCCTGTGGGAAACGAAGAGGGAAGGAAGAATTATGGTGTGTGGTGAGACTTCAAAGAGCCCCAAGGCCTTTGCTGTCAAGGGATGGTAGGCACATGGCCCCCCATGGAGAAGGGCCCTTCCCGAGCAGTCATGGAAATGCCTTATGGGGCGGCGCCTGTGGCTCCAAGGAATAGGGTGCCGGCCCCATATACCGGAGGTGGTGGGTTCAAACCTAGCCCTGGCCAAAAAAAAAAAATTATAAAAAAAAAATGCCTTATGAGGACACGGGGACATAGGACCCCTAGGGCTTGTAATCTCCTTGCAGAGAGACGTGGATCTGTTGAGCACATGCCACTGGAACAAGCACTGAGCCCCGTTCAAATGACAGCACAATCCCCTGTACCTTGAGACCAGTAAGGCGGGGGCTCACCTGGGGGCATTCATGATCTCTGGAGCCCCTCATCCTGCCCCACTGCTCCCCTGCCCAGTTGCTCCACAGTAAATCGGCCATCTCCACCCTGGAAAGTTCAGATGCCATGAGCAGGTGGCAGGTTCCTCAGGGTCTGATGGCCCTCCATGACCTCTCCTGGTTGAGACCGGCTGCTGCCACCCAGACCGGCACCCCTGAGGCCTAGGCACCTATACTGTGACACTCCCTTCATCCTGCCACCTTCCAGCTCAGGACCTGCACCCCCCACAGGACACCCTCTTCTGTCCCAGTGGGCTCCAGCCAGCACCTCCCCCGACCAGAGCTGCTCGAGCCACTGTAGAGGGATCGGGCTCTCTTGGCCATGGGGAGATCATTATTTTAGAATGTACCCGCACCTCTGGGAAGTGTCAGGACACAGAACAGAGTGAAAATAACAAACCAACACCACCCAACAACAAATGGCACACATCACAACAGGGACCTGACAAATGGAGAAAATAACTTCAAGGGCAGTGGGGGTTAAGTCTCTGAACCTCGGCAGGGTGAGGGAGGTGAGAGTGCAGTTTCCAAAAGGTGAGTTGCCCCTGACTAGGGCACTGTCCCTGTGGTGCTGGGCTTGGCCCTGCTCCCTGTATCAGGTGGTGGTGGGCTGGGCCAGACTAGTAGGTTCAGAGGGCAGACCCTGGAAGCCCTATCCAGAGGGAGGGTCAGGTACAGCCCAGCCTAAATGATCTGAGGTGGAGTCTCCAACTCAGGGCTAGAGAGAGAACAGAAGTCAGGAGAAAAGCTGAAAGGGCCTCAGACTCTAGAGAGACACTGAATGTGGTAGGAATGGGTAAGAGAAGGAGGTGGACATGAGCTCAGAGGGGTTTCTAAACCTAGGCCAGCTTCCCATGCCACACTGTCAACACAGGCTTGGAGAGGTGTGTCTCTTGTCACACCTGAGCAGACTCCGCAGTACCTGCTTCCCCTCCTGAGACCAACTCTTCCCTCATGCCCCATCTATGGTTGGGGGTACCGCTGGCCCCATGCCCTGGCCTCAGAGGTGGGCACGTGTCCCAGGCCTGAGCAACCAGAGGGTTCTACACCCCGGCCATGTCAGTAGCTCATGGATGGGCTTTGGAGTAAATCCAGTGGAGAAAAAGAAACCTAGGGCCGACTACTAGGCAGAAGCATGACACAAGCCTCTTGCTGCCAAAAAGGCCATTCTGGGGACAGGGCCTGCCAGAGAGAGAGGAAGTAGACTGGGAAAGTGATTATGGAGTGAGAGAGAAAGAGATCTGGTGGTGTTATTAGAGCCAGAGTCAGGTGTACCTGACTTTTCAGTTATACAAGTCATTAAGTTTCATTTGTGTTTAAGCTACTTTGGGTTTGGTTTCTACCACTTGCAACCAAAACAGTCTTGATTCATCCAGAAGCTCCAGGTCCATTAATGAGGCCATAATAGGATGTCATCTCTGGCTGATGCCAATTACGTTTCTTGTTCGGGAACTAGAGAAGACACTGGGCAGACAGGTTTCCCAGTTTTTAGTCGGGGCTGATGCCACAGGGGCCAGCAGGCTAGGCTGGGAGGGGTGTGTCACTGCATCATGGTCTTGCCTTTCTGGGGCCAGAGAGACCCTCCTGATACGCACCGGGACTAGGGCACAAAGCTCATCAATGTCCCCTCCATCAGTGGACTTTCACGAGTGTCTGGGGCCCGCCGTCACATGCTGCCAGCTACCCTTTGCCACACTTACCCGGGTAGTGACACAAAATGCTGATTCTATCCCGCTTTATGCAACTGTGATAGCTTATAACTTAGCTTATAACCCACACTAAGTGGTGATCTCTCTGCTGTCTGTTTAATACAATGACATTGTGAGAAAGTTTTGTTTTGTGTCTTTTCACACATAAGAACCAGTGGCCTAAAGTCACCTTGTTAGGCCATGACTAGCCTTGTCTAGGACAGACCTCTGTGTCTGTTTACAGGCATGTCTTAAACCTAAAAATAGGGCATCTGAACTTTATGACCCCTCTACAGATAACATAGCTTTTGTCTTAGGTATGGTAAAACACACATAACATAAAACTTAACAATTCACCCATTCTTACCCATTCTGTACAAGTCAGAGTTGTTAAGTGCATTCACATTGTTGTCCAACCATCATCACCATCCATCCCCAAACTTTTTTCCTCTTCCCAAACAGAAGTGCCATCCCATTCAGCAATAACTCCGCATGCCCCGTCCCCACCTTCTTCTATGACCACCATTCTACTTTCTGTCTCTATGAATTTGACTATCCAGATGCCTCAAATAAACCATAAGTATTTGTCCTTTGGTGATTGCCTTATTTCTCTTAGCATAATGTCTTCAAAGTTCATCTGTGCAGCGCAGTTCTTGACATGTTGCGTTGGCAAAACTACTAACTGTGATCCTTCACCTCTTCGCTGACATGGCCAACTCATCTGCTATGGCTCCATTTCACAGCTAGGGAAGATGAAGCTCAGAGAATAGAATCTGCAGTACGTACAGGCCGCGCACCCTGTCAGCAGACTTGAATTAATACCCCGACATCTGGCCGAGCGTGGTGGCTCACGCCTGTAGTCCCAGTGCTGTGGGAGGCCAAGGTGGGTGGATTTCCCAGTGCTCACAGAGTTCGAGACCAGCATAAGCATGAGTGAGCCAGAGTAAAAGACCCCATCTCTACAACCAGGAAAGCACACCGCTGGACGTTGTGGCGGGTGCCTGTAATCCCAGCTACTTGGGAGGCAACCAGCACGAGAATTGCTACAAGGAAGGACAATGAAAAAAAAAAAAAAAGGAAAGTAAGAAAAGTAAAAGCCAGCTGAAATTAAAAAGCAAAAAAAAAAAAAAAAACCCCACAAAAAACATTAAAAAAAAAAAAACCCCGACATCTGAGCTACTCATTCCTCTCATTTCAGGTAAACCTCCCTCTTGAACTCTTTTTGTGACAAGCAACAAGGACTCACCTGATGGCTCCAGCCAGAAAACCTCCCAAAATAGAGGAGATGGTCCCAGGTCCAAAAGAATACTTGACCCATCTGTTAAATTGCTTCTCTTTCCTCACATTTCCAACCCAGCTCATGCGTTTGGAGGATGATGGTTTTAGAAGACAGTATCATCTGGGTGTGATGCCATGCGCTGGCTCAGAAAACAAAACCTTACTTGGGCACACTCTTGTAGCCTTCAAAAGAATTGAACTTTTGTTTCTAAGACTCCTCGAAAGAAGTGAACCAGGTGTACCCACAACACACTCACACATGAACTCCATTAGAGGGCCCCAGATCCGCCTCTGAAGCCTCTCCAGATCTCCCACTCTGACCTAGTCCTTCTTGCTCTGGTTAGTCTGGGTTCTCCCCTACCACAAGGCCAGGGAACCCCACACCCTATCTCTTATCTCTACAGGAACACTCCTCGGCTTAGTCAGGAAGTTAAGGCCAACTGACAGAGTATGCCTATACTTATCTATTAGGTGACAAATCCAACAGCTGACTTTCCCTCTTAACGGAAGACACTTGAGCCTCATACAGGGACTAGGCTTGATGTAAGTGGAGATTCTATGAGCCCTTTGATATGCCCTGATTGAATTGACAGATAAGTTTTGCCCCATCCATGTGAAGGACAAGAGTTTGGATTATAAGTACATTAAGAATTTTATGGTGTCATTTTTTAGCAAGCAAACATGTGCCATCTAAGTTGACATCTGGCAAATGGTAAGTAGAAAGAAATCTGGATGAATCAGGATCCAAATACTCTTTTAAAAAAACTTCTATGTTAATACCAATTCCATGAAAATAAAGGTGATATTCTACCTCAAAGGGTCGAAGAATTAAGTGAAATAGGGGATGTGTACGTGTTTTATATATTGTCTAATACATGGTAGATTGTAAATTGTCACTTTTCTTATTTCTTTCCTTCATCTCTCCCTCTTACCCTTCCTTACCCTCCTTTACTCAAAAAAGCAATAATTTGTTGAAGGATTAGACTCCCTCAATATTCTCCTTCTCACTTGCTTCACAACCACCCCACCCCAGAGATCCATCTGATTGGTTCAGGCACAGAGCATTAATTGACCACGTGCACAGGGTCATTGTGTGTCTGAAGGTTGTGCGTCTACACTTAGTTCTCTCTTCCCTCCATTCTATGCAGAGGAACCTCTTGGGACCTGGACTCTCCCTCTCAATGTCCTCCTCTGTCCAGCTAACCACAGGTAGTAGACACCTAAGATTGGTGTAGAGGCTTTAAAGTACCCTTTACCATAGAATCCAGCTATTAATGAAGTGCTCTTTTGTTTCCATTTGGTTCTATACTCCCATTCCGTATCTTTCAAATGTGCAAAAGCACGGCTGTCAGGTTGAGACATGAGCATTCCATGGTCTCTGGTAGATGTACTATCAAATGAATCTAATGTGTGCCACCTACCCCTAATGGACAACTTACTTCACTAGCAGAGTTCCCTGGATGCCTGCAGAAATTCCTTCAGCCTTGACTCTTGCCCAAACTCCAGCAGACCCATCCATCTTTCTCAAACAAGTCCTCCCCCAGCCAAGACACCCCCAACTTCACCAGAGCTCCTTTCATTCATTCTCTGCAGTTGAGGAACTGAGGGAGGTGCAGGAGAAGCTGACATCCACCCAAAAGGAGATAGTTGGCTTGCAACAAGCAATTCACTAGATAGCAAATCCCCCAGGAATAGTCACCTAACAGATAGAAAAAGGCACCTAACAGATGAAGAAAAAACCAAAAAGACCCTTGCTAAAGAGGTGAGGGACCTCTACTTGCAGCCCTCAATCAGCAGTCTGGTTCTCTCACCATCTGTTTTAGGTAGGTCAGATTTGGGGGCTAAAAAAAAAAACAAAAACTTGATGCTGTCCCCGTATAGTTCATATTGCACTGCACATATTTATAAATATAAGTGCTGTAGCACCACCACGATGCCTGTGAAGAATGCAGGCAGGTTGTGATCAGAGGTGAGCCAGTTCCTGATTGTGGGTTAATTAGCTCTGCTAATAAACTGCTTCTAGCTTTACTTAAGAAAAATAACATATTTCATCTTTGGTAGAACAATTATAGTGCATGTAAAGTAGATATTTTTTGCCTAATGAGCATTTGAAATACTTTCTTGGGGGCGGGGGAAGACATACTCACATACACACAGCCCTCTTTTCTTTAAAAAACATTTTTTTAAAAGAAGAGAAAAAATCCATTCCCCATGTTCCTCCTGATTAGATGGTAGTGAGGATGAACTTCAAAGGGAGTTGAGTGGTTTTTCAGTCCAAAAGCTGATCTTCTACTCATGGCCACTGGCAACAGAGCAAGTCTTAATGAAATCAGAGTTGGATCCCAAAAGGAGTCTGGGGGTGCAGGATGAAGGACAATATGAGTTGTTAAACAATAGCACTCAGAAGAAATAGCTTAATTAGCAGTGAGAGCAAAGCTTGGAATGGGCGTCCCCAGGACTTAGTATGCCAGCAAGGAATTAGAGCCAGTGCAAGGGAAATGCAGTAGACTACAAGAGCGTGGGTGGTCCATGACCCCCAAGACTGAAATATGACTCCAGACACAATATCAGGGGACATTTGGGTCCTAGGTTTGCATGAACTTCTGATCAACAAGGGTCTTGGAACCTTAAACATGGAAGAGACCTTAAGATGCATGTGATTCTGAGATGGCAGATAACCTTTCTTTCCTCCCGCATCCCTTTGCAGACATGGCTAATTGGGGGTAGCATTCTTTCCAACTGGTCCCAGGCAACCTCGATGAATTAATTGGAACTGGCAAAGCTCTGTGGAGTCTCTGATCTAATCTTGCCTCTTTGTTTTAAGGTAAGAAAAATGGGATCCAAGATAAAATTGTGTTGCTTTAAGTATTTTCAATGACCCTCATAAAGGTCTCCTGACTCTCTTCACTACAAACAATATCCAGGAGACCTCCCAGTATCTGTAGTTCTTTGTTTTATCAAGGCCTCATCACGATAACCTTCCAGAAAAATAATCCATAGAAATGTAGGCAAAGAAAGTGATGTTTGTTCCAAAGAGACCACCTTTGAATGAAGAGCCAAGAAAATAGACAAGAGTGAGGGGAAGGATCAACGGAAGCATTGGGTCGCACACCAGTGATAAACTTTCTTCGCTGGTATTGAGCCAGGTGAGACAGCAATGTCAACTGTTCCACTCTTCCAGGCAGGATGTCTTAATTGCTCAGGCTGCCTGAACAAAATACCACAGCCTGGGTGGCTTAACCAACAGGAATTTATTTTCTCATGGTTCCGGAGACTGTAAGTCCAAGATCAAAGTGTCAGCAGGGTTGGTTGCCCCTGAGGCCTCTCTCCTTGGTGTGCAGAAGGCCACCTTCTTGCTGTGTCCTCACATGGCTTTTTCTCTGTATCCCTGGTGTCTTTCCCTCTTTTTTCTCTGAGACAGAGTCTTATACTGCTGCCCTAGCTAGATTGAAGCAATGTCGTCATATCTCACTGCAACCTCAAACTCCTAGGCTCAACAGACCCTCTTGCCTCAGCCTCCTAAGTAGCTAGGATTACAGGTGCATGCCACCACCCCAGCTAATTTGTTTTTTTGTTTGTTTGTAGAGACAGGGTGTTACTATGTTGTTCAGTCAGGTCTTAAACTCCTTGCCTCAAGCAATCCTCCTGCTTCAGCCTCGCAACATGTTAGAGTTACAGGCGTTCAGCCATGTTAGAGGCCTGGCCTCTTCCTCTTCTGATAGTGATACCAGTCATACTGAATTAGGGTCCACCCATATGACCTCAATTAACCCTAGTTACCTCTTTAAAGGCCTGTCTCCAAGTATAATCACATCCAGAGTTAAGACTTCAATACAGGGTGTCCATAAAGTTCATGTGTAATTTAAAATAGTTGTTTATTTAAATTGCACTGAACTTTATGGACACCCTGTATGTAAATTTTAGGGGAACACAATTTAGTCCATAGATAGAACAAAGTCATCAAATCAGAGCCCTCTAAGCTGGTGGGATCTCAGAAGGCAGCAGCTCTCCCCCCTGCCCAGTGCGGGGCTCCCTCTCTGGAACAGGAAGGTGTTTTTGCAGCCTCTGGCCCAGCCGCAGTGGATCTGCATCCATGCAAACACAGGTGCATGTAGACGGAGCTATCAGCGCTGCCAAGCGAAGGTTATCAATCCACGATGTGGCAGGCAGAACACGGAGGTGTGACTACAGAAGCAAGGCACAGCGTGACACAATGCTGCCAGCTTTGAAGGTGGGAGAAGGAATCACAAGTGGGGAATATGCCTGGCCTCTAGAAGCTGGGGAAGGCCAGGGAGCAGCTTCTCCCCCAGAACCTCCAGAAAGGAAGGCAATGCCCTTGTTCCGGTCCAGGGAGACCCGCATCAGACTTCTACCCTACATAACCGTAGGGTAAGGAATGTGTATTGTTTGAAGCCACCAAGCTTACGGTAATCTGTCATAGTTGCCATAGGAAACTAATTCAGCCACTTAGAAACTGATGAAGTTCTCCCAAAGGCTGACAAAAGGGAGAAAGGACAAAAGCCCCAGGAGGAAAGCTGTCAGGGGCCCTGCCACTTAGAAGAGTGGTCCCCACTGCCATCGTTGATAGAGCACTTCACACACACGCACACCCATGCCTGGTAGGAAGAATTCATGGGCCCAGCTCAGTGCCCACAGGAAGGCCAACACCACTCATCATGGCTTCCTGGAACTCCACACTCACCTCCTTGCTGGGCCTCTGGCCTCAGAGGACAATTCCACAACATCACCATCAGTGCCTCCAGCCAGAGCTACCAGCCTTTTATAAAGATTACAAGATCAATTTTCGAGTCAAACCAAGGTTCTCAATAACTATTTGAAAGTAAAGGCATCACAGAATTCCATTTGCTCCTACAGAAGTCAGCATCCACAGAAGTCCCAGGAGAAAGCATTTTCTTCCTGGTACAACACTCTAATAGGTAGCTGTTTAACCCTTTGAATGATGGCCTTCCTTGTAATGTCATTTATCATCTCTCTGGACCTTTCCCTTCATCCCCAAAGCCCTTAGCAGACAAGTGAAGGAGCCATGGAGCCCTAAGAGGGGGAAAAAGGAAGAGGGAAGGAAGGTAGGGGCCCCTTGGAAGTGATGGTTTCTGCCAGGCCAGGGGGCCAAGCTGAAGTTACACTGTCTAATCCTGAGAGCCCAGCAGATGATAAGTGCGGCCAGTTTTCCCCTCTCTCCCACAGCCTGGAACTCAGGGACATGTGCAAGGCACGTCTGGGTTTCAGTGTAAAAATAAACCCAAGGCTGTGAAGCCCCAGCATATTAATGACGATTAATGATTCGCTCTAATCCTGCCCAGCTCTCCGTGGGCATCTGTGACATGCTTTGGGCTGGACACCCCTCCCCACTCCCCCAGCCTCCTGCAGATCCCATCCATATGCTGATGGCTCCAGAATGCAGGCCTGGGAGGGAAACTTAACAGGAAGAGAGGCTCCTACAAAACGCCTGCCTGAGGGTAGCCAGAGAGGGTCAGCCCCCCAGCCCTAGGAGGGGGCTCCCTGCCACCTGCTCTTCCACGGATCTGCAGGGTGTGGACAACCAGAATCTCCTTACAAGACCACATGGCCTGGGAGCTGCTGCCAAGGAAACAGGGGCCTGAACATGTGCTTCTGGGGATCCAATTTGGTAGGGATTTCAGGCATTCCTGCCTCTCAGCTCAGACCCCTCTCAAAAGCCAGCCCCAGCCTCCTGTTCAGGATCCCCAATCTGATGGTGAGTGGTAGCTAGGGATGGCTACCACTCCCCTTAGCCCCATCCCTAGCCCCAGGGCCTCTGGGTTGGTTGTTTCTCAGAGATGATGAGCCCCCTTTGTCCAGGCCTGGTATTGAAGCATGCAGCCCTCCTCGTGGTGTGTGTCTGGTCACCCCTAGAACGTGGGTGAGCAGAGACTACATCTGCCATGTTCTCGTTTGGTTCCAATCGCCTGGCATGGGGCTAGGTGTCACAGGTGCAGGATAAATGTTGGCTGCTTGCCTGGCCAACTGGCCCCGAATGGAAAGTGCTTAGAATGGCACTTCACGCGTGCTAAGTGCCCTGTGAGCGCTAGCTCTTGTGCTTGCACATCGCCTGTCTCATCCACTCCTCCCACCACCCTATGCCTTAGGCGCTATTATTACTCCCATTATTTAGAGGATGAAAATGAAGGTCCTACAGCTTAAATAACTTGTTCCAGGTTCCACAGTTCACAGATGCTAAAACCAAGAGTCAAACTCAGTTTCTGTCTGCCTCGTGTCCCCATTACTCAGACAGACGTCTGTCCCACCCTCACCAGGCCCTAGCTCCTATAGTCATTTGCTCTAAGGGAACAGACTTGGCCCTTCACAGCAGCCCCAGGAACTGGATTTTTATTAAAAACTCTCACTTTACAGATGAAGAAACTGAGGTTTAGAACTGCTAAGCAAATCATCAAGGAAGCAGAGCAGAGCTGGGGTTCAGGTGCAACATTTGTGAATAATGAGGATTTGCACCTTTCTGACCAGTAGATCCTCTGAGGAATAGGTGCAGAAAACCAAGGAAGGCCTTGCAAGAGGCACTCAGAGGATGTTTGCAAGAACTTGCCCTGAGGTCTGGGTTTATCACTGTGAGCCCAGAGCCAGAAAATGTGTTGCTGGAGCAAAAGGGTAAATCTGTTTAATTGATCCTTAGGTCAGGATTTCTCTCTCAATTGAAGGGTAGGTAACTGGGCGGCTCAACCCCAGCCCCTGCATTTGTAGCCCACTCTCTCGGGAGAAGGGAGGGGCCGCTGGAGGCTCTACCAGCTTCCCCCTGTGCAGAATGAGCAGGAGATAAACTTGGCTGAGATAACACGCTGCCTTTTCTTGCCAGTTCCACTTGAGATTAAAACCACAATGAACAAAACTGAATCAACAAAGCACAGAAAACCAAGCACCTTGAAGACTTTCTCCCTTTTTGAAATCTAATTGGGCACTTACGTAGGGAGAGAATGAGAGATTCTTGTAGCCATTGTGGAAACACACACAATGAGGAAATTGTTACCCTCACAGTTGAATCCAGAGCACCTACTTATTCTTTACCGAACCTGCATTGGGTTTTCACCTCAAATGTCTTTGGCGGCAAAGGAAATCTCCCCTTTGGAGCCCCCAGCTGGGCTCAGGAAAAAAGAATCAAGTTGCTGTCATAGACGCCAACTTGCCCACAAGATTCCCTCTTGAAAAGCACAATGCCTGCACAGGCAGGCCTGTCGTGCAGGGCAGAGCACCCAGTTCTATGATGTTTATGCCTCAAGCAGCCAGGAGGGTTTAACCTGCTCACCACTGTGCTTCACCGGGCTTAGCGCTGCTGCCTCTACTTTGCTCTCCACGCAGCCTCTCCATTCACCTGCCTTCTCGTCTCCTTTGGCCTGGCCATGGCTCTTACAGGGACCCCAGTTGGGAAGCTTGCCTTTTCTTGATCTTCCAAGTCATAGGCTCATGGGGCTTCCAGCTGCAGCCTCTCCCTCAGACGGATGTTGCTGGGGTGTTTTGTTTTGGGTTGTTTTGTTTGAGATAGTCTCAATCTATTGCCCTGGGTTAAATGCCATGACATCATAGCTCACAGCAACCTTAATCTTCTGGGTTCAAGTGATCCTCTTGCCTCAGCCTCCTGAGCAGCTGGGACTACAGGCGCCTGCCACAGTGCCCGGTTAGTTGTTCTATTTTTAGTAGAGACGGGATCTCACTCTTGCTCAGGCTGGTCTTTAACTTGAACTCAAGCAATCCACCTCCCTCAGCCTCCTAGAATGTTAGGATCACAGGCATGAGCCACTATGCCTTGGGTGACATTGCTGTTTTAGACAAAATCAATAGTGTCCACCTCTTCACCTAAGAGGCACAAATTCTCTGAGTTGTCTTATAAAAAAGGACAATGATGTGTGACAACCACTACCTCTCCTGGCCTATCCACACAAGAGCCAGGCATGGCCAAGCAAGCAGAGTGAACACAAAAGCATTTCTGAGCTGTGAAACCAAATCCGGCGTCAGCGTCTTTTATGCCTGACACATTTCCCCACTTCCCTTGCGTATGTGTGTGTGCCCTCTCGGTGGCCTCTGCCAGCTCATTGGTCCTCCTGGCCATCCAGCCCTCTCTCCGGATTATTGCAAAAGCCTCCCATCACGGCTCATACCATCCATCTCTACCCTGATCCAGCCCTACACGCTTTTTAGAGCTTGGTCATGTCGGTACCTTGCTTAAAACCCCTCGGCAGCCTTCCTTTGGCCCCAGAATAAAGGCAATTCCTTTCTTTTGGCATTTAAGACCTCCCCTAACCTGGCCCTGCAAACCCTTCCAGCTGTATCTCTCTCTGCACCCACTCACCCGCTGGCCAGCTGGTCTACTATCGCTCCCCGCGCACACACCCACGCTCTTCCTCCCTGGGAGCTTGCTCATTTCACAGCCTCTGCCGAGACTGTCCTCCCCTCCAACTCTACCTGTCAGATCCCACCTCGCCTTCAAAGCCCAGCTCAGGTGTCACCTCCTCCATAAAGCTGCCCACACTTAGCACAGTGCCTGGCAAAAGCAGGACATTTTCACACGGCCACCTTGACGCAGTCTTTGCAATGCAACGGATTCGGCTCAGCCGTATCACCACTTAAAATCCCTGAGTCCTACCTTATCTAACTCCCACGCCATCCCTGATTCTCACCCTAAGGGTAAAAGCTGACCAGTGAATGAGGTTTGGAGAAGGGGGGAAGATGGCATATTTTTAAACATGACTTAGTTTAAAAATAGCTGGGAACATAATGGTTTGGTTTTTCAGTGCATCAGAATGTCTCACTATTGAAATGCTCGTGGAATCAGTGATTGAACAAAGCAATGAATGATTGTCCCAGGGCTTGTTGTAGCCGCTTCCCTCCCCGGCTCACTCTGTGATGACCAGGCTGACCCCTGCCGTCTTTCCTACCAGGCTTGTGCTACGGGGCCTGTTCAGCCCCTCTAGCCCTCCCAGTCCCCTGCCCACTGTGGAGCTATTGCAAAAGCAAAGGGCACATAGGGGACACTGGCAGCCCTCCCACCTGGAGTGACTCAGTGACAGTCTTTCCAGAGAGCCAGCCTTTGCCAGGCCCCTGAGAGCAAGGCCTATCCTTCCCCAGGCCTGAGAAGCAGCTGCATTCCCAGTGGTCTCCTTCCTCCATGGTTTGACTTCCTTCTGCTCAGAGATTAGAGCCTCCTCTCTGAACCTCAGCCACAGGATCAGAACTCTGGCACCGGCAACCCAACCTCTCTGACATCACCCACCTGTGTCATTATCCAGGGCCTATCCCAGTCTACTTATTATCAGGTCCCATCACTCTTTTCTGCCAGATCGGTAGTAGCAGAGACTGGCCATTCCTCCTCCTTCCTGACACACACCAGGACTTCACTGTGGCGTGATGGGGGCTGTAGTGTGGCCATAAAACATTGTTCATTGTTCTGATGTGGAAACAGCAGAATCTGGGATGGAACATAATAGAGAGAATCGAGAGATGAAAGCAGCCTCACACTGCCACTTGATCTTTGACAAAGCAAACAAGAGCATACACCAGGGAAAAGAATCCCTATCCAATAAATCGTGCTGGGGGAACTGGTTAACTTACAAAAGCTAACTCACAATGGATAAAAGATTTACATCGAGGCTCGGTGCCTGTAGCTCAAGCAGCTAGGGGGCCACATACACTGGAAATGGCAGGTTCGAACTCGGCCCAGGCCAGCCAAAGAGCAATGACAACTACAACCAAAACATAGCCAGGATTGTGGCAGGCACCTATAGTCCCAGCTACTTGGGAGGCTGAGGCAAGAGAATTGCTTGAGCCCAAGAGCTTGAGGTTGCTGTGAGCTGTGACACGACAGCACTCTAATGAGGGCAACAGTGAGAGTCTGTCTCAAAAAACAAAAAAGATTTACATCTAAGACGGAAACTATAAAAACCCTAGAAGAAAGTGTGAAAAAAACTCTTAATCTTATCGGTCTAAGGAAAGAATTTATGAAGAAGACCCCACTGGCAATCACAGGAACAATAAAAATAAACAAAACGGGACCTGATCAAGTTTAAAAGCTTCTGCACAGCTAAGGACACAGTCAAAAAAGCAAAGAGGCAACCTTCAGAGTAGGAAAAGGTGTTTGCATGTCACAAATCTAACAAAGGGCTAATACCCAGAATCTACAAAGAACTCAAGAAAACTAGTTCCTACAAAAAACTCAAGAAAACTCGGGAGGCTGAGGCAAGAGGATCACTTGAGCCCAAGAGTTTGAGGTTGCAATGACCTATGATGCCACAAGCACTGTGCCCCGGGTGATAGAGTGAGACTCTGTCTAAAAAAGAAACAATGGGAGGAGAGGGGTGGGGAGGGGAAGGGAGAGGAGAAGAGAATAGAAGAGGGGAGGGGAAGAGAGGAGAGGAAAGGAAAGGAGAGGAGAAGAGAGAAAATCAGTAAGAAAAGAGCAAACAATCCTATTAAAAACTGGGGAAGAAAGAAAAAAGAAAAAAATAAACTGGGCAAGTAAAGGCCAGACGTAGTGGCTCATGCCTGTAATCCTAGCACTGTGCAAGGCCTCAAAGTGAGTGGATTGCTTGAGCTCCTAAGTGCAAGACCAGAGTGAGGCACTATCCGGCGGGGCGGCCGGGGCGCCCGGGGGGGGCCCGGGGGGGGGGGGGCGGGGGGGGGGGGCGGGGGGGGGGGGGGGGGGGGGGGGGGCGGGGGGGGGGGGGGGGGGTGGGGGTGGGGGGGGGGGGG